>PHFE01000095.1:1131556-1251946 GCA_002796755.1 Paracorniculantispora psalliotae
GAATGGACACAATTACAATCCACGGCGAGGCGCGCAACACTTGTTTCAGCGACAGGATCGTCTGGCCCGCTGAGGGATGGCTGGGTCTTGGGTGGCTGGCGGGCGTCGGCGCTGGTTTGGTGGGTATCCGGCGGCGGTTTGGGCTGGCGCGCAGGGGGCACAGGCCTGCAGGATAAAAAGTGTACAAAGCAAATGCAGTGTCTTGCAGCTTAATGAAGTACTTTGTTTAGTGTTCTTCTTTCCTTTTTGCCAAACTGTCACAGCCAGAGCCCATCAGACCCAGTCAGAACAGCATGACGCCTGCAAAGACCATGTCAGGCAACGCTCTACTCAACCGATGACCACCAGGCCCGGCATGATACGCTGCACTTGACGTCATGCTTACTGGCGAGGCTCCGGTCTGGGCCTGTCCAATACGAATACGCCCAGAATCAGCCGGCAGCTAAAGTAGAAAAAGTACATGAAAGACATGAATAAAATAAAATAGAAAGTGAAGTACATGGGGCAAATAAAGTAGGCGAGGCATACTAAGTAAATTTAGCAAGTAAAACATCACAACCAAGTACGTGCATTATACGTACAGAGTAGATACCTACAACAGACACAGACAAAGCGGCCATGAGTACACCCTGTTCCGTCTCCATGACCACCTCATCACAGACGAGATTCCTTTTCCACCATCGAAACATGCGTCTTTTCTTGTCCCGCACCTCCTCTCACTTCGTCCGTCTTAGTGCTAGCACCAAGCTTCCTGGCCGCTTCGCAGGCCTCTCTCCCTGCGCTATCCAGTGTTTTAGGTTGCCGCCGGCCTTTGCTGCAGGGACCCAACCACAAAGACCTGCAGTGCGGGCCGGCCTCTCAAGTCGCCGGCCCGTGTCAGAAACCCATTCTGTGAAACCGGAACCACTGGCTGCGAGGGAGGCTGTGAAATTTACCCTCGTCCAAAAATACGATGCCGCGGACAGCCTGAAATGCAGAAAAATGCGCAATCCTGTCGGGCGAACGTCTGGACGCGCAACCCACCGTAGCGCTAAGCGGTCATCTGCTTGTTGTTAGGCAGACTACCTCCAACAAGCCAAATCCCGGTAACTGTAATTGAGAAAAATCGGGAAGGGGAAATGTGAATATGCTTCCGCAGATGCGAATTAATAATTGTAAACTTTTATTCGCGTGCCGATAATGTTCGCGTAGCAAGCTTCTCCTCTCGATACAGCAGCCGTTGACACACACACTCACTGGATTGCCCGATCTGGACAGCCCGTCCAATGGAGGGGCAAAGTGGGCTGAATTTTTTACCATCAACCTATTTGCCCAAGACTCATCCACGACTGCGCCGACAACGACACCTGGGAACAAGGAGGGAGTTTGCTCCCGTCGATTACAGTCCTTTCCACCATGGCCGCCGTCGCCACAGGTCAGCCATGCAAGCGCTGCAAAGTCGACAATGCGCCCTACAAGCTGCGCAACCTCGCCACATGCCGGTATGTCTGCCCCTCCCCCCTCCATATCAGATCCCAGCGTTCCTCTTTTCGCAGAACCAATGCGCTAACTGCCTGCCCTCCGCTCGCAGCGACTGCTACGTTGAGCACATTGTCGGCAAGGCCCGCAAGAGCCTCGGCATGATGCACCGCGACATTCGCGCCTCCGCCGACCTCGCGCCCCGGCACTACCTCGCCGGCCTCTCCTTTGGCGCCTCCTCGACGTGCCTCGCCCAGATCCTCGACGACACCGCGCGACACCACGCCGAGCGACCTGCTTCGAGCCCCTTCCAGCCGCTCCTCGTCCACGTCGACACCGATCTTAGCTCCTCCGCGGACGCTGACACACCCGCGCAGCGCCGTCTCGCGCGATACCGCGAAAAGTACCCGCACGTTTCCTTTGCATGCGTCCATCTGAGCCGCGCGCTGGCTCTCAACACCGTCGACTGGTCCACACTCCACCCCGATCAGCAAATACCCGACGCTGGCGCCGACGACAAGACCAACGCGGAGACGCTGTGCCGCCTCTTTGACGCCCTGCCCTCGGTTACCTCCCGCGCCGACGTCCTGCGGCAGCTCGTCCGGCACCTCCTCCTCGACGCGGCGCGCGCGGGGTCCTACGACGCCGTGCTGCTCGGCCACAGCACGTCGGCGCTCGCGGCGCTCACGCTCGCCGAAGTCGCCAACGGGCGGGGCTTCTCCGTCCCCGGCCAGGTCGGCGACGGTCTGCAGACGGTCTGCACGTATGACCGCCGCACCGGCGCCGAAACGTCGCGCGCCTCTTTTCCCGTCTACTACCCGCTGCGGGAGAACCTGAAGAGCGAGCTCGTAGGGTACATGGACCTGATCCCGGTGCTGGCGGACATGAAGGCGGAGAAGCTCGTCGACGGCCTCGAGGGAAACGGCGCGGCGGTGGTGTCGCATCGGGACGTGAGCATCGAAGAGGTGATGCAGCGGTATTTCGATGGCGTCGAGGGCCCGTACGCGGGCATCGTGGCGAATGTGGTGCGCACGGCGGGCAAGCTGGACCGCGTGACGGGAAGCGCATACTGCCGCCTCTGCGGCATGACGCTCGACGAGTCGGGCGATGACCGCTGGGCGGGCGATCTGGGCCGCGACTCGGGCGACTCGGCGGCTGAGAACCACAAGGGGAAGCTGTGCTACGGCTGTCGAAGATCCGTCAGTGGCTAACACAGGACATAAATGAGACAGTATATAACGTTTTATGAGACCACGGGAAATAGATAAAAGTTGGCACATTGTTGACATGCATGAACAAGATGGCCAGCAGGCCAATGATACAAAAAATCTCTTCTTCTTCTTCTTCTTTTAAACTCCAAGAATGCCCCTGGCAATGTCCACCCGCACAGTCTCATCTAAAACATTCATCCATACCAGGATGTCCCATAATCTATCTGCAATCCAAAAAAGACTCCTCGATCTAAGTGTAAAAAGAAATATGTGTATGCATATGAACATGTGTAATAAAGAATGCTGATGTTTCCAAACACCGGAATATCAATCAAAAAAATCGCTCGAAATTTACAGGCGGTTCGTGTCCTTGTCCATCATGGGCAGGATGCGGTTCTCGACCTTGCGCATCAGCTTGTTGGTCTGCTCGGCCAGGGACAGCGTCAGGATCGTGTGCGGCAGGATGCGGGCGAGGTGCGGCAGGAAGCCCTTGTAAATGGCAAAGACGCCCTCGGTGCGAATCGTCTTGCCCAGGCAGTCAAGGACGCCCTTGTAGAGGTTGCCGTTTTGGTTGTACAGGCGCGACATGATGGTGTCTATTCAAAAATTAGCTTTCTTTGTATACACTTGCATCGTCTGGAATATGTCGCCTACCAGGAGGATGCATGAAGCAGCACACGACGAATCCGCTGACGGCACTGCTCGAGAGGTGCAGCGCCGGGCCCTCCTCCATGCCCGCATTCATCAGCCTGCGCTTGGCGAAAAAGTACGTGGGCAGCTGCACGGAGCTGCCGAAGCCGGTGCGAATCATGGCCGCGCCGACGCCGCGGTACAGGCCGCGCACACCCTCGGCGCGGTAAATCTGCGACAGGCCGTCGAGGGCGTTCTTGTACGTGTGCTGTGTGCCGACCGGCAAAAAGGGCGAGTAGCTCTGCAGGCGCGTCTTGACGAGGAAGAACGGCGAGCCGGCGGCCGCGCCCAGGACACCCGAGGCCGCGCCGCAAAACATGTTGATGGCCGGGTTCTGCAGCGAGCCGTCGCGCATAAACAGCGACGTCAGCCCTTGGCGCATCGGCTCGTAGAAGCCCAGACGGCAGCCGTTGAGCAGGATCTGGTACACGTACGCGCACCCGATACCCCGGTAGATGCCGCGGATGCCCTCATTCTTGACAATGACGCCGACGCCGTGGATCGGACCCTTGTAAAAGTGCGGCGAGTGGCCCTTGTTTTGCAGTTCGCCCTGCAGCTGCATTCGAATCTTGACCGTCTCAAACGGGTGCGTGGCGGTCACGGCGCCGCAGGCTGCTATGCCGCCGGCGATGAAGGCGCTGTACGGTAATTTGGTTAGTAATGTGCGTTTTTCGGTGTGGTTTTGCGTCGCTCCGGTCTCGCGGTTCGGCTTAAGTCGACCAGTAAAGGCGGTGCGGTTTGATGCTTCGCGGCTTTCCAGACTTACCCAGCTGTGGTGGACATGACCACGAAGTCTCGAGAACTCTAACAGGTGCACAAATGCTGATAATATGGCGGTTCTATATGTTGAGGAGACGCAACGGGCGGAAATGCGCTCGTGGTTCGGTTGTTGACGCTGCGCTGTTTCGTTAGCCTGTGATTCTGCTTGAGACATGCGGTCGGCTTTCCACGGCTTGGCTCGTCCCGGCAGCATTGGGCACCTGGGAACCAGGCGGCGGGCGACACGTGTGGTGAATGAATGAGCCGCAACGGGGGAGATGGCCACGTACAGTGAATAAAACGCCAACGCGCAACAATCTATCGTCGGCTGTCGGGCGCAAAAGGCTTTGTTGTAATGAGAAACTCTGCGACTTTAGGCTCAAGCGTTCGAGAATGCGGCTCCCAAGGGACGATCGCTCTTGGGTCTGGGGCACTCGTCAGGGCCGGCTGTGCCGACGTCGGCCGTGGGCGCTGGTGGGTTTGGTGGGCTACCTGCGGGCTGGCCTTGCCGTGGCCCTGCCTTGCCTGGAGTGTCTGCAGGGTCGTCCGGTTGCGCTGCAAAAAAAAATTACCTTACCACCGCCGCTCCACACAGAGCCCCAGCGAAATACTGGTTCGGGTAGAGGAGGCATGAAGTAAATGGGACGGAGCCGCACCCGCCGCCGCCGGAGCTGGCAAATTATGACACAGACTTTGGCAAGCAATTGGCCGGTTTTGACATATAACGAGATGGAATCTAGGTGAGATTGGTAGTGTTGCCGCTGGGAATCATCGTTATATTTGGCAACTCGACTACGGCACGGAACCCCGGCCGGAGTTACCTAAAGTTTGATTGTAGCTTAAATACCCGGTGGTATTATGATACATGGCACAAAGTGTAGTGTTTGCGGTCTATGGTCCAAATGTCTAGTCCACAGATCTGCACGGCGTGGCTATTACTATGGTTGGTTGCCATGTAAATCGCAGCGTACATTTACGTATTGATCGTGTCGTAGGACACGAGAAGCGATCACCACCTACACACCACATAACCCCCAATACGTACCAACAGTCCATCAAACAATTGAAAACACACTACATATTTGTATCAAAAGCACAAACGTGAAAACTGCCCCGAACTACGCATGACGGGAGCTCAAAACATCGGCTACTCTGCTCCAGGGTAGCTTTCGCAAGTGGCGCCGCCAACGCGTTGACGCACGACTCCACCCAGTTGCACCACATCCCACCCTGCGCAGAGCTCCAAACGCCAAGAATCTTTTTGATCTCGCCGCGCAGCTCAATCGTACACGGCAAGGCGCACTCATCTGTTGAACGGTTCCTTGCCGAGATTCCCGCACCGCCCGCTCTCTCGCCATGTCGTCCACGCCAATGGATCTCGACCGCCCCGAGCGCAACGGCTCGTCGCTCAACATTGCGCGGTCGACGGCGCCGACGTCCAACCTCAGCGACGTCATGTCGACGTTTCGCCCGACCAAGGTAGGGTTCCCCCCCCGGGATCATGAATACAGGAGATGCAACACCAATCTTCTCCGTCAGGGTCCCCAATGCTGACAAATGATGCGCCGTAGCTGCTTCGTCGCGAAGACATCAAAGATCCCCGCCAACCGCCGCATGTGCTCTCAATCGACTACAACGACGACGGCGAGCTGCTCATGACGTCGGCGAGCGACGAGACGATTCAAATATACAATGTCAGAGAAGGCAGGCACGAAAAGAGCCTCGTCAGCAAGAAATACGGCGTCAAGCTCGCCAAGTTTACACATACAAGCTCCAGCATCCTCTATGCCAGCACAAAGCAAAATAGTACGACCATGGCCACCCGCCCGTCTATCCCATCCTTGTCGAATTCTAACCGTTTTAGATGCCATTCGCTATCTCGCCACACACGACAACTCCTTTATCCGCTACTTCGAAGGCCACGAAGCCCCCGTCACCTGTCTCGCCGTGCACCCCGGCAGCGACAACTTCCTCTCGTGCGGCAAGGACAACACGGTGCGCCTGTGGGACACGCAGACCAAGAACTGGCAGGGTCAGCTGCTGCTGCGCTCCCCCTACCTCGCCGCCTACGACCCGTCGGGCACCGTCTTCGCCGTCGGCTGCCCGAGCTCCGGCTCGATCCTGCTCTACGACGTGCGCGCCTACGACAAGGCGCCCTTTGCGACCGTCGACGTCGTCGACCAGGGCCGCGGCCTCGACCCGACCCACGTCGTCCGCGGCTGGACCAAGCTCGAGTTCTCCAACGACGGCAAGTCGCTCCTGCTCGGCACCCGCGGCGCGGGCCACTTCCTCTTCGACGCCTTTGACGGCACGCTGCGCGCGTACCTGCGGCGTCCGGGTGGCCCCACGCGGCGGCTGGCTGTTGGCGAGGGCGGCATGAGCGCCGCCAGCAGCAGCGGCGAGTACGAGAGCAGCGGCGACTGCTGCTTTGCGCCGGACGGGCGCTTCGTCGTCAGCGGCGGCCGGCAGGACGTGGCCGTGTGGGACACGCTCAGGGCACCGACGACCTCGGATAAGTCGCTCGAGCCCATGTGCACGCTGCCGGACAAGCGCGAGGCGGCCGTAGTCGGCTTCAACCCGCGGTTCAACTTTTTCGCCACGGCAGACACGGACCTGCTGTTCTGGCTACCGGATCCTCATGCATAAAACGGAGAGGGAAAAGAAGAAAAAAGGGAGTAAAACGAAGCCTTGTTCACTATTTAGGCAGCTGAAAGAGCTGAATGGCGTCATGATGTACTTGTATCTTTGAATTGTTCTGTTTCGTTCAAGGCGGCAAAAGACTGGTATTAGATACCCTGGGTTCTCATAGAGATTTTGTTTCAGATAACGGTATTCAACACCACAAATCCACAAGTGGCAAAAAAAAAGAGGTTCAAAGAAAGCCAAAAATTGGTTACATAAGTACTATGTCGGTGCATTATACAATCATTATAACTAAACTATCTGTTGTCCACGACGCCTGTATGTACCATGTCCAATATATTTTTCTTGCTGCGAGACTTTTTGCTGGGGATAAAAGTCTCGACTCATCAAACATGCTCAAGAAATAGAAAAAAAAAAGTTAACAGTAAACAAAAATGTGACACAAACTGCCCAGGCTTCAACATAAACGCCACAAAAACAAGTTCCAATGTTCAACACAATTCATATCCAAAAGCGTATTGCTCCAAGTTGAAATGGTTCAAACAGAAAGGAGGAAGAGGTATTAAACGAGGATATAGTCGAAAAATTATAAACAGACTCCGTCGTAAATGTGCAGGACGCTGCCTTAGTTGATGCCCAGGCCAGTGACGAACCAGGTGAAGCTAAGGACCGTAGCAACGCTCATGGTGGCAGCAAGCTTGAGGGACTGGCCGTCCAGGGCGGGCGAGGCAGCGCTGGCGTGGCAGCCGGGGCACTTCCATACAGTTCTGTTCTCGTAGGGCTTGCCGGCGTAGAGACCAAACTTGAGGGCAGAGCCAGTGCCCAGGTAGCCGGGGTCGGGGTTGTCGTTGAAAGAAATGTCAGAATCCTTGACGATGAGCGAGTATTCGGCCGTGAGCAGAGGCTGATTGGGGTCGTTGGCCTGCTCCGTGGTGTCCCAGACATAGTCGACAGAGGTGGCAAAGGTCATGTTAGCCGTCAGGGTCCAGGTGGCCTTGGCGGTAGGGCAACTGGCAAGCACATCGACAGCGGTCGGCGTGCCGAGCAGAGACGTGTAGTTCCAGCTAAAGGTGACGAAGTCACTGATGCGGTACAGGGCCGTGCCGAGAGCCGTGTTGGCGGGCACAATCATGCTGACACCGCCGAGAGGTGCATCCTGGGGGAATTCGGTATGGGTCGGCCTCGTCGAGTTCTTGTTGCCGCCAGACGAGGGCTTGGGCGTGGCAGTGTTGGAGTTGCCAGTCGTCTTGCTGCCCCCCTTGGTGTTGGTCGGGGTCGGGGTCGGGGTCGAGCTGTCCGCGGTGCCTGCTGGGGTAGCGGTAGAAGAGGCTATCAATTCATGTTAGCAACGTTGTTGTGATGGTTGATCAACTGTGCGCGAGGCTCGGCTTACAGGAAGCATCTTCCTTGTCGGCGCGGACAATGAGCACGTCCCGGTCAGGAAGCCAGTTGGGCCAAGCAGACACCACGGGGGCAACCGAGGAGACGGCCAGCGCCAGCTGCATCAGGGTCGCGGCAGGACGCATGGTGAATGAGGAAGCCGAACAAACGAATGTGGAGGCTTAGGCGTGAGGTCGAAGCGACAACGCAGGCCGAATACGTTGTTTTGAGCGAAGAACCGGCTCGGAGGTGAGAAAAAAGAAGCAGCCCGGGCGGTAAAGGGCGACACGTCGATATGTGTGTTTCAAAAACAGCACAACGGACAAGGTTTCAACGGCGGTCGGGTGGTGGCGCAACGGTAAAGCGAGCGAAAGTCTATCGATAAACGGCGGGAAGAATAGGTCGTAAGTTAAGGTAGCAAAAGCGAGAGTGGTGAATAGGATAAAGAAATCAAGACGAGCGGCAGAAAGCGAGGGTCGGTGGCATGAACAGAAAAGAAGAAGCAACAGGCAGAGGGGTTAGAGGAGGGAAGAGGAACAAGGACGATCGCTGGGCATCCCAGCAAAATCTCTCGCAGGAAGGGTTGTACCGTAGCCGAAAGGGGCGGAGCGTGGCATTGGGCTAGCTGGCGGGCCCAGGAGTCGACCGATGCGCTGTGGGCCAGTGCATGAAAAGCAAAGCACCAAGCACACCTGCAATGACAAAACAAACTATTTACAGCACTCGGCATCCACTGTATTTGCCTTGCACATCGTATCCGCGCCACTGTCCCCACGTGATCTCGTGTTTTCTTTGCTTCTGCAGTGACCACGGCAAACACAGACGCAGGGCGGCTTGGCCTTTTCATTTCCTAATCACAGTTCCAAATTACAGATCGTACTATTACTGCGAAAAATAATTTTCCTTGACGTCGGATTATTTGTCTCGGAATTTACACGCCTGGAATGAC
The DNA here is from genome assembly GCA_002796755.1 of Paracorniculantispora psalliotae. Taxonomy (NCBI): domain Eukaryota; kingdom Fungi; phylum Ascomycota; class Sordariomycetes; order Hypocreales; family Cordycipitaceae; genus Paracorniculantispora; species Paracorniculantispora psalliotae. The sequence continues at coordinate 1,140,647 of PHFE01000095.1, forward strand.
GTGCCGAACTGACAGCATCGCCCAGCATACCAGTGTACAATGTGCAATACTTTGGTGCTGTGCCGCTGACAGCGGATCCCACCGCAGGAACACAGGCGCTTCCTTCAGTGGATGCCCGGAGCTTTCCTTGCAGCACAAAAAAAGTCCACTAAAGCCCATTTTGCTATTATTAGACCACTTCGGCTGGAGCCGTGGAGGCGCCGCGATGTAGCATCACCAACGCCTCATCAGATCACAGTGCGTAAATCTTTTTCATGGCATCTTTATATTTTCAACATTTCTTGAAATTACATATTTTCACAATAAAATCGCATTTCGTGCTCAAATGTAGAATCTACTCCTCTTCCGTATGGTGCTGTTTGTCTCCGGCCGGCCGCCGTCACCGCCGGGCACGTGAGACGTTTCTTCACCTTGCAGCTGGACTCTCTGCCGCTCTCCCGTTTGCGTTGGGCTGTTTGAGTCGGGTACCATCTGTCCTTTTCTCACTCTGAATATTATACTCCTCCCCCGCACGCTGAATCATGGTTCCCTCGCCTCGTCCGTCGCCTCTGCATCGCTCACAGATCCGGCTCGATCGCAGCGAACATGATCGCCTCTTGTTGCTGGCATCAAAATACGGCGAGTGCTTAAATAAACCGCAATGTTCCAAGCTGGTCACACGCTAATATTTTGCGTAGAAAATCTCTGCCAAAATCTTATCCGAGGAGGAGTTGACCTTGACACCATCGAGGTATGGCAGCATCCGTTTACATCCTCCAGCCTTTGGCGTTTTACTAATACCTAGGAATAGATTCTGGCCAAGACAAACGACTCACAAAATGGCGGAACCGATCCATTCGACAGCGGCGACGACCCTGACAGCCTCGACGAGACGCAGACCGACAGCTCCTCGCCCGCAAGCACCGTCGTGAACTACCGTGGCCGATCCCATTCCGCCAGTGACGGCCCGATGTACGCCCGGAAGCGCACTTATCGTGCCCCAGAGAGTGATGCCGAGTCTGACTCCTTTTACGCGTCGACGGTGTCCAACGACGATAATTCTCTGGTCCCCGACGACTCGGCCTCCGTCGTCGGCGCCACCACCCCCCACGCGTACGAGCAAAACGTCCGGCGAACGCTGCAGCTCAGCGACTTGCCTCCCGCCACCTCCCGCGCCGACGTTGTGGCCGTTGTTCGGGGCGGACCGCTCGTGGACGTATTCTTCAACTTTCGAGAACATCGCGCCTCAGTGTCCTTTGTCCACGGGGATCATGCAAACAAGTACTACGAATATGCGCAAGCGAAGGGCGTGTACATTCAAGGCTGCCTTGTACGTTCAGCTACGACCGAAAAAAATCCACCAGGGTGTCTCAACTTACACACGTCTAGATCAATGTCTCATGGAGTCCTCGCCAATTTATCCTGGCGCCGTATATATCACAACAGTTACGCGGCGGTGCATCTAGAAATCTTGTTGTACGATACTACGACCGCCGCATCACGGAAGAATCGATCCGAGCTGATCTCGAGCACATTCACAATTTGGCCGTCATTAAAATTGAATTTTCTGGCCTGGATTGCTACATCGGTATCAACTCCATTACAGCTGCGAGTTTCGCACGTACCTGCATGATGAGTCGATAGTATGTGCTTGCTTCTCCTTTTCATGAATGCCACCAGCTGACAAAACCTGCAGTCCGTACAGAGGGTCACGTATTGAGTGGGCACCGGATGAATGTATGCAGTCCTTGGGGCCGTTAAAGTCCCAGGCGACTCGCATCCCCCTGCCTCAGACAAAAGCCAGCATGAACCGCTTTGCGGTGTTGGAAATCAGCAGTGAATCAGATTATTAAGAGTATTACAATTGCGTAACCCAAATACTGGAGGAGCTATAAGATTTGCTGATCATAATACATCACGTATTGTAGATGAATGGTGTATAAACGTGCTGTTGGTATGTCGCTAGCTATTACGAACCGCTGTCGAGTTAATAATGGCTGGTATAATTCTGCTTCTTCACCCTCAACCCCCTCGCATCCTGATGCTTTGCTTTCCTTCCGTGGTATAAAAAAAATCCTTTTCTTTTCGCCCGTCCTATCCGACCGATGCAACCACCAAAGAACGAACCCAAGGCTGTCGCCATGTATCCCGCGCTTCCTCATGCAATAATAAGAATATACAAGGAAAAAGGGTCGAGAAGATAATGAACAATAGCCGTACAAATGCATAATTTCCTTGCGCTGCTCCTTCCCCTGTTAACAATTGGCCAAGTACGTCACAGAATAAAAATAACACCCAAGCTCTGATTACCATAAAAGCAATAACAAATAACCTTGTAACCTTGTAATAAAAAAAACCAAAACCAAAAACCAAAAACGAAAACGCAATTGCGCAGAAAAACAAGTACTCCCAAAGACGCGCCGCCTGCAGGCTCATCGCGAACCACCGTTCGTAACGACTGACTGTAGGTATCCAAGCAAAAACGTTTCGTCGGCCGGCGAGATGGGCGTCTGGCTGCCACGGCGGGAGATAGGGCCTGAGCTCGGCTCGCCGGGTATGCCGGTGGACGCCAGAGAAGTGAGTCGCGAGCGGGAGACATCGCGCGACGAAGGGTTTCCGTTGCCCATTTCATGAATGGTACCGCTGCCGCCGCTGAGAGGCGAACGAGCCTGCAGCTGCGGCACGGGGGGCTTACCACCGCCACTGGCACCACCAAAGAGGGACAGCAGCTGGCGCTTCTGGTCGCTGCCGTTACTAGGACCGGCGGCAGGCATAGGAGCCGGGGCAGAGGGCTGAGCCAGCGGCGAAGGATGCTGAGGCTGGTGGCTCTGCGTCGCGTACGTGGCGTAGGGCGAGGACAGGCCGCTGTGCGGTACAGAGCCGAAGCTGTTAACGTGCTGTTGGCCAGGGCTCGGCTGCGTCGGGTACTGCGCGCGGCGGCCGCTACCGGAGGGCTGGATCGACAGGTTTCCAAGGCCGAGCTCGACGGGCGCCTCAGACGACGGCTTACGCTGCAACGGCGATGACAGCTCGGGGATGAAGCCCAGCGGAGATGGCGGCTGCGCCTGTTGCGAAGACTGTGCGACCGGCGACTGGGAGTCAGCCTTCTTGAACATGCCGAGCAGAGCATTACGGTGCGGGTCAGCGGCAGGGGGTGGATTCCTCATGTTAACGGGAGGCTGCTGCGGTGGTGGCTGCTGGCGCTGCGGTAGCTGCGGTGGCTGCGGCGGCTGATGCATCTGAGGGTTGAAAGCTGGTATGGCCTGGTTAGGAGCAGCGGCCTGGTGAACTTGCTGCTGCTGCTGCTGCTGCTGCGCAGGATACTGACTGTATGGCGGCGGCGGCGGCAAGTTCTGCGCGGGGCCAACAGACGACATGTTAGGCGTTTCAGCCATGTGTGAGTGTTGCTGCTGCATAGTGGGCTGCTGCGCTCCTGACGGCTCTCTCTTGAAAGCATTGAGGAGAGCCATGGATTGTCCAGTAAGTTGTGGTGGTGGAACCCTTTGCTGCTGTTGCGGCTGTTGCTGCGGCTGTTGTGGGGGAGCGTTGCCTTGAGGCACCGCAGGTTGTTGCCACTGCTGATACGGAGAGTGAGCCATTGCCGCATGCGCCTTTGCTGCGGATTCTTGGAAGGCGCTGTTGTTGAACATGGCACGCTGCACTTGGGGCGGGAGCGGCTGTGGGTGGACAAGCGGAATCGATTTCTGCGGCTGATGATGAGGGCCAGCAAGGTGGCCGTGAGGCATAGGCTGCCCGGGATGCTGGTGCTGCGGCTGCTGTTGATAATGATGCGGTGGTACATTGCCGCCCTGTGGTAAGGGAAATTGCGGCGGCGGCTGTTGGGTATGGATGTACATCTGCTGCTGCTGGTTGCTGTGGTGGTGAGGATTATGAGGTTGCGGTGGGTTCATGATGGTGTGATCTTGGGGCGTGTGCGGTATCTGGACGCCTTGTTGAAGGGGATTCGAAGGCGCGGAAGGCTTATTCGACTGCAAGATGGACAGAAGAGCGCTACCTTTGTCTTCCTGCGTCATGGCAGGCTGTAGACCTTGCGTTGGCGGTTGCATCTTGAGCAAACGTTGCAGCTCCTTTGTGGCCCCATCTAGATTAGCAACAGACGTGGGCTGTTGAAGATAGTTTGCGCCATTGTCTGTCGTATAGGTCTCGTCTTCGGTGTGCCCCTCGTCGACAGAAAGATGGGCATGACCCGAGTGGTAGTGAAGGTTTGCCACACGCTTCTCATCTTGCCGCTTCTGCGCTGTCACCCATTTCTTGAGTGGCACCAGGAACGGTGCGACCATGTAAAATTTGTTGGCGCCGACGACTGGCTCTTGATTTTGCGCATTCTTTTTCCGAAATGTCGGCAGCTCAGACAGCTTGTACCACTGAATCTTGCTGATTTCCTTGCGCGTCTGCGGTTGAAAGTTGTAGTCCATGGGGACGTCGCGGAAGACGTACAGTCGAAGCTGCTGCTCGCGCATCGAAATTTCAATGTACTTTGGCTTGCCGCCCGTAGGGACAAGGCCATGGGCGCGCAAGTCCATGCCGGTTTCTTCGTAGACTTCGCGCACTGCGCAGTCAAGGTCGTCTTCATCCTTGTTGATCTTGCCACGAGGAAAGCTCCAGTTGGCACCTTTCTTCCAACCTTTGACTAAAACGACAGAGTCCATGTCATGGTTGAGAAGGATGGCGCCGCGGACGGGAATGCGCGTCTTGTACTGGAGGAAGTGCTCAAACGCGGCCATGTGGTTCTCGACGGGAAAGGACGCTAGGAGCGGGCAATGCTGAAAGATGCGCAGGCAGAACGTGCGCAACGTCATGGATGGTAGAGAAGGATCGAGTGGTCGGATAAAATCTTCGTAGAACCATTGGGCTTCTTCGACTTGGAAGCATATTCGCTCGACGGATGATAGATCTTCTTGTGGAAGATTGATGATGAACCTCACGCAGAGGTCATCCAGCCCTGTAGACAGTAAAACATTAGATATCACGTCAGATACAAGTTGTCAGAAGAGTATGCTCACAATCTTCCAGCTGCATCTGCTGGCCGGCCATCGTTGCGGGTGGTGATAGGTGATGAGAGGCACGTCGTTGGACTTGAATTCGCGGCCGAGCTTTGGGCTAAACAGGTGCGTCAATTGTGGCGGTGCAGCCGCGTGGAGGCAATGGGTGGTGCGGAAGCTGCTTGTCGGGCAGTGAGTCAGCCACACAGGGAATGTGATGCCCAACTGTGGCTGTGCGGGTCAATCGTCTTGGAACTTTCGGATCCGTACACTGTTGCTTTCAGACTGCAGATAAGGATACAAAATTGTAAAAGGTGAGTAAAGGTTTAAAAATAAATTGCGTTCCAAATTTAGACGTAGAAATTGAAGAAGCTCGCATGTGACCGCAGGGCAGTCGTCTTTCAAGGGCGGCGACAGTGCATCGAGGGCATCTATAAGGGCAGCTAAAACAGGCATCTGACCAAGGGAAGTAAGACGCGGTATCGATTTATTAACTTTTACTAGGAAGTGATAATTCAACTCAAGACGTCATGAATGACCAAGCAAAACTCGTCATCTACCATCTATCACAAAAGCTGGTCCACTTGCGAGTCCAACTTCCTACCCGCCTTACCGCCCGACGGCATACAGCACCAGGCACAAGAAACCCAGGAAAAATTGCTCTCCAATTCTGCATATTTAAAAACATTTCACGTTATTAGCTCCATCGCAAGGCAAAAAGTAGCGCAGCTCGTACCACCCCCCCACAACCCCACACAGCACAACCTCATCTCAAAAAATAACCCTGCTCCTCACGAATTCATCTCCAGCTTCAGAATTCAATTGTGAAGCAAAAAGTTTGGGTCTGGCCGGGGATTGAACCCGGGACCTCTCGCAAGATAACTCAGAGTGAACCCTAAGCGAGAATCATACCCTGAAAGTGATGTTAGTCGCTGGTTGTGTTGGTGATGCTGTTGAGATGCTTCGGAACAGATCCAGGCACTCGCCGCTAGAAGCTTTGAGTATTGAATCATCCGAAACATCTGATGAAGTGTTACTTACACTAGACCACCAGACCATGTAACCCATTTGAGCTCGAATGAGCTCGTAAGGTGCTGATGGCGGCGGGTTTCTTATTATGGGCTATGAAGGCTACGGTGTAGACCCGGCCCGCAGCGGGACTACATGAGCTGAGCCCCGGCTCGCCCCGCTGGCGGTGGGCACATAACATGAGTAACCGGCGTGGAAAAGTGTATGAAATAATACTGTATCTTAAGACGGTGTAATTGGTGCATTACAATTTGTGCAAACTTGTACTCACATGTGGCTAGTGAGTCAACAGTCAAAGCACGGTAAAGAATTGGGGACTAGTCTCGTAGGGTTGAGGGGTCTAGTATGGTAAAAGATAAAAAGGCTGATCCGTGCTTTCATCATTATTTACACACTATATCCTAGATCCATTATCTTATATCTCAACTGTGCATTGCCTGTGCTGCTTTCCAGACGTGTGCACCCGCTGATGAGACACGCCATTGCATCGCAATGCTTTGTGGCCAGTGTGTAGAGCGACGTCGCCTTATATTTCCAAGTCGACAAGTAAGTACTGCGGGGCCATTCCGCGAGCGCCATGGGGCGCACTTCAAGGTGTGAAGAGATGTCGGCAATCCGTGGTCCGCTCCAATTTGTCGCAGTAGCTATCGATCCACGTCGTATACCGCTTGAGTTCCAGAGGTATAGTAGAAGTTGCGTGTCTTGCCCACTTGATTATGACCGACTTTCGTGCAGGAGCCCTGACAGGCGTGTCCGGGGATAAGCAGATGGCAGCGAGAGCATAATCGACGAGGAACATGTGTATCAGCAGCAGTCTAGATCCATAGTTTTCGGGGTTGACCAGCTCGATAAACTCTTCGTTGCTGAAAGTAGCGGGGAAGCGGAAAAGTGCCGAAAATACCACCCAGGCTGATTTGTTAGCTTTAGAATAGTAAAGACTGATATCCTACTTACCTTGAAAACTTGACCGCTGGACCGCACGAGATACTTGCGAGATCATCCCATAATATCTGTGCTCGTAAGGAGCTTTTATCAAGGGCTCCAGCATGCGTAGCGACACAGCAAAATCGTTCAAATCCGTCATATCATCTCGTTGGTCTTCGCGACAAAGCGCTGCCGACATCCTCTCGTGCCCTTCTTCAGTAAACTCGGAGAATACCGAGTTGGACATGTCACCTATGATGACAATCACGATCAGATGGCCGCCACGAATAATTGTCATGTAATCGGCAAGGCCGTCATCAATAAGTGACGCTTGCGTGATCAAGCAAAACAGCGCGGCGAGGATAGCATCTAGCGATTGTTGATTTGAAGGCGGGTTGCTGAGCTGCTCATTTACTTGCTTGATTGCCACGAGTCTATGCTGCAGCGCTTGTGAATTGAAATCGGCGTTTGTGTGTTGCGTGAGATGCGAGGCGCCGAGTCCAAGCACGGCGTGTGCGAGAAAGTCATACTGCTACGGGTTAGTTCATGATGAAGAGCAGACCGGCTCAACGCACCTCGTGGGACATGGCGGCGCAGTCCATCCAGCCCTTGTCGGCTTTTATCGGGAGAGGAGGGAGAGCAGTGGTGATGAATTGGTGATAGAAGCGGAGGTCTTCCAAAGAGAGCATCGAAGGGTTGGCGCGTATCGCACTAGCTGTAGGCGTGGGCGTTGGAGGGTAGGCGCAGTCGAGAGCCAGACGGCGGCACGGCGAGCACTGTGGCCGTAGCTCATTGCACTTGACCCGGCGACGCTTGCAATTAAAGCATCCCATTCGGGATTTGAAGTGACCTCGTCGGCTCAGAGGTTGGCGGCTGCGCGGGTTCGCGACGACGGCAGAGTCGGAGGAGTCGCTCGATCTCGTGTGCATGTCGCTGGCCTCGGGCGAGGTCGACGAGCCGCTCGGCGACGAGCCGCTCGGCGACGAACCACCAGTGGACATGGCGAATGCTGGCGCGAAGCGACTAGGAGACGTTCAAATAGACAAGATCGGGTCGGAGGGCAAGCAGTAACGGGTGTCAGTCCCGCGGCGGCGTCGGCGGGGGAGGGATGGCGGGCAGGCGAATGTGGTGGCTAGAACCGGGTTCGCAGTCATGGATGAGCTGGATCGAGAAGTGAGCGAGCCAGTCCCGGTAATTATCTGCGCAATATCGTGGGAGAAGCGTTTGAGAGAGGTATCGTGGCGCGGCGCGCGAAGTTTGGGCAAGATTTGTTGTGAGCAGGTTCCAGGACTCGAGTTGGATCGAAGCCGTTGCTAGCGTCGGCACGTTTGGGTGACGCATGACCCAGCGCGATGGCTGAGACTTGCCACTGGCCAGAAACGGCCGTGCCAAGCGCAACAGCAATCTCGCTGAAATGCACACTCCTTTGCCCATGTAATCTATAACCTACAACTTTTGCGTTGTTCGGCAATGATGGCATCCAAAAGACAGTTTACACAGAGCTAGCGGTTCGGAGCTCATCAACGGCTCGCTTTCCTTCCAGAGGGACCCAGCGGCCGAAGCGATTGTCGGAGCCTGGCACGCGCTACCTAACTGTAACATGCCCCGAGTATTGTGGGTAGCGGTTCCCGACCCCAGATGCCAGTCTCACGCTGGTGATTACAGGCATTCTGATACGATTCATGTACACTACCCCCTTGAAGTAAGTTAGCGTGTGACTTTCTGTACTAGAGTGCTCTTAAATTCTAATTAAGATAAAAAATAATATTATAAACCTAAAAAAGAGAAAATAAAGAGAATAAGGAAAATAAGAAACATAAGAGATGTATAAAAACTAAGAAAAATAAAGTAAATAAGAAGAATTATAATAAAGATAACTATCAAGTACCACACTAACATTATTTCAGGGGGGAGAGGGTATGCCGCAAAGTTGGTCCACGTTAATTGCTGCTTCCATACGGCGGCGCATCTAACCTTGGCAATGACCCTCTCAATTGAAAGGGCGCTCGTGAGAAGTCGCCGAGTTATCGACTGTTCCCTTATACAACCGGGTCGATAATTAGGTGGAAATAGTCAAGAGAATTATCTGTTATTAATAGTTATCGGAATTGAAAATACCGTGGTTGACAAGGATCTGTAGTGCGCCCTCCGCATCCGCTAATTTGCTAATCGCGCTGCGACAGTGGAGGTCTCCGGAAAATCACCCCAGTCTGGGGCAGACCTAGAAAGAACATCATCTGCATAGATCGACGATTAACTTCAGCCTGTGCGCCAGACGAAGCTATTTCAAAATGCAGATTGACAAGGCACCAGAGGCGCTTGCCGATATCAACGCGGCGGCCGAGGCCATTGGCGGCGACTTTTGGCCTGTCAACCAGCGGATCCACGACAACCCCGAGCTCGCATGGCACGAATTCATTGCGCACGACGCTCTTACCACCTTTATGGAAGCACAGCCGGGATGGACGGTGAAAAGATCGGTATATGGCTTTGAGACGGCGTGGATTGCCGAGTTTGACACTGCCAGGCCGGGTCCAATTGTGTCATTCAACGCTGAATATGGTGTGTGTGGTAAAATTGACTGAAGCAACGTCGTCTAACCATCAATATTTAGACAGTCTGCCAGGGATCGGTCACGCTTGCGGCCACAACTTGATTGCAACGTCTTCAGTCGTCGGTGCCGCCGCCGCCGCCCAGGTGGTGGCAGCAAAGAAGCTTCCGGGCAAAATTATCCTTTACGGAACACCTGCCGAAGAAGGTAGGCCATCTCGCGACTCTAGAGAGTTTCTTTATTGACCAAGATCAGATGGTGGCGGCAAGATCAAACTGCTTGAGGCCGGCGCTTACAAAGACTACGGCGTCGATTTGAGCCTCATCTCCCACCCCAACATCCAGAAAAGCTCGGCGCGCATGGGTACGACGGGGATCTCGACGTTTAAAGTAGAATATTTCGGCGTTGCAGCCCATGCTGCTGCGAACCCGTGGCTCGGTGTAAATGCGCTCGACGCCCTTGTACAGGGCTACAACAACTTTTCCATGCTCCGCCAGCAAATTATCCCTGGAGAGATCATTCAAGGCCACATCACCCACGGTGGCGATGCCTCAAACATTATCCACAAATATGCGGCGGGGGAGTTCACTGTGCGTGCCGACTCGGTTAAGCGGCTCGAGATCTTGCGCGAGCAGGTCGACAAGTGCTTCCAAGCGGGCGCGCTCGCGACCGGTGCGAAGCTCAAAATCACCGACATCGGTGCCTACAAGAACCATGTCTCCAACAGCCCTATGGCGGACGCCTTCACGCGCTACTACAATGGGCTTGGCAAGGACTACGCGATCGCAACTGACGCGAATGAGGACGCCGTCAACGGCAAGACGCAAGCTAGCACCGACCAAGGCGATATGTCGTATGCCATGCCCTCCATTAGTCCGATGTATGAGATTGAGGCTGGTGAGGGGGGCCAAGGCCCGCACAATCCAGGTTTCGCAGCCTCGGCGGGCACTAAAGCATCGTATGAACGCGCTTTGCGTGTGGCCAAAGGCCTCGCTGGTGTAGCCGTGGACGCACTGCGTGACGAGAAGTTTCTCGCCGAGGTGAAGAGCAGCTGGGAGCAGGACATGAAAAAATTCGGCAAAACCGCGTAGCTTAGAGAAAAGTCCGAAACTATTCGACTGGAGATGAAAGCTAAACAAGTGCCGTGACGGATTACTCAAATTTAAGCTCACCAACAGCATGGCGCGTTTTATCCACCCCGAGCCCCTCTAGCGGCTTGCTTGGTTGCGGAGATGGGTCGCAAGTCCGCTGTATCCGCCACCGTTCTGAGTTGTCAATGCGGATAGGCTTCTAGTAAATGGTGGCGAAGTTGTAGAGCTCAATTCTTTCATATCCTCTGTTCTGTAATACAGAAGATTGGCTTTCGTCAATAAAACAACAAATCGCGACGATTCTGCCGCGAGCAAGAACCGAGGACGGCCACTTACAAGAACGACGCATGGCGAGCAACGGACGAGCCGGCAACGGCTCCTCGGCCGATGACGTTGCCGGTCTCGAAACAGACGGGGGAACTCCCCAGCGAAAAAATACACTACACAACTACAATTCGTTTCCAGGCTACAACACTGTTCAGTATGAGACCTCCAACGGCTACGAGACGACGCAACACACGGCGGCGGGCGGCAAGGTGCAAACCCGGGTCCTCGGCCCGGACCTGCTGCGCGGCATCTGCATGATGCTCATGGCCATGGACCATCTCGTCATGGCGGTGCGGTCCTGGGAGCACGGCCAAGGCAACCTGTCAGAAGCCGACGGCCTTCCCATCACGAAATGGAACCGTCCCGTCGGCTACGTCGTCCGGTCGCTGACGCACATCTGCGCGCCGGGCTTCATGCTGCTCCTCGGCATGGGCGTCGTGTACCTGGGCAACTCGCGCAAGAAGCAGGGCTGGAGCTCGCTGCGGCTGCTCCGCTACTTTGCCATACGCATGGTGGTGCTGACGCTGGTCATGGTGGCCCAGGGCCTCGCCATGACGGGCGGCCAGATGTGGTTTCTCAACATTGTGCTCTTTGCCATGGCGGTGAATTATTTCCTCGCGGGCGTCATCTGGATCCTCGTCTACGAAGCCGAAAAGAAGATGACCGAGGTCTTGACCAAGACATTGGCGGCCGAGACGACACGGGACCACGACAGCGATTCGGACGCTGAGCAGCCGCTCCTGCACGCTGGACGGCCGCAGGTGAGCAGCGCAGAACAGAGAGCAACCAAAATCTCTCAGGCGGTGCTTAATGCAGTCCTGGTTATTTTGTGTGTAATCACAATTTTCTGGAATATCTGGCTTTCGGCAGACGGCGGCGAATGCGCCATCCAGCAAGAGGATGCCATCAAGAACGCCACTTTGCTCGCGGCCGGCGGCGGCGGAATGGACACCGACACGCCCCTGGCAAAGTACTGGTGGCTGCACCTCTTCTTCTGGGGAGTCAGCGGCCCGGGTGTGATATCGGCATTCCCACCGCTGGCTTGGCTCTCGTTTGCCGTCTTTGGCATCCTGTATGGGCGGCTGGTCATTGGCTCCCCGCGCTCGACGCACGCCTTGGTGCGCCACATCGGCCTCGGCCTCGTCTTCACCATCGTCTTTGTGCTCACGCGGCTGCTGCACTTTGGAAACCTCTCCGAGAACTGCCTACAGACCCCCGAGAACAAGGCGCACCCCAACCGCAACCAGTATCTCGTGTCGCCCGCGGCCTTCTTCTACCTGATCAAGTACCCACCCGACGTGGCCTTTTGGGCGTACACGCTCGCCGCCAATATGTTCCTCCTGGGAGCCCTCAGGAAGATCCCGATCAACTTTGCCAAGAGGTGGCTCACTATCGTGCTCGATTTTGGCACGACGGCTCTCTTCTTCTACCTCGTGCACTTCCCCGTCATGTTTCTTACGGGTTGGGTCATGTGTACCCTCTTTGGAAAGGAGACAGAAAACGATGGAACAGTGCAAATGCCAATTTCTGCGAAGAAGCTGGATAATGTCTTTGGATTCTTTGGTACTTGGATGCTCTGTTTACTCATCCTCTGGCCGCTGTGCCGCTGGTACGGAAACTTCAAGTTTTCCAAGCCAGCAGATTCTTTGTGGCGCATGTTTTAAAGTGTATCGATGATAAGATTATGATATGCATTAGTTCCAGTAGCTGGCTTTTAAAACATGGCTCGCTGTTTTTATCTGAACGTGACGTTCGCAACGGCACACCACCTGTTGATTTTGTACCATGATATTTCGCAACAGAATGTATTCTATCAAACAGAATTTAAATATACATCATAACCTGCTCTACTTTTGCGCTTGGAGCTGATGGTGCCCGTGAAAGCCAAACCCGATGGGAAAGTCTGCTTCTGCTCTGCCAACCTCCTCAAACGACTGTGCATCCAAACACAGCAAATACGACTTCTTGGATACACCATCTAGTACTACACTCAGCAGCACACCGTCATCCTCCTCTGTCGCTCCTGGCCTCTCCACAAATATGGGCTCACCGGGAGTGTGCCCCTTGTCACCACGCCAGACGAGGGCTTCACGAGTCTGCACGTCTGTCTTGACTAGGCCGTCTAAGAATGTGCTGATACCGCGACTTGTCACGCCGTATACGTAGCGGTGAGGCTTGTGTACCATGCGCGGGTTGATAATAGGCAGGTCGCCAGCATGCGGGGCGGGAATGGAAAGCACCTCCTCGCCGGCGGCAGTTTGGGCTTCTGCTTCAGTCTGTTGTGTGCCGCCGCGCGGCAGGCGGAAGCGGTACCGCATCAGGCGGACGTGGCCCTTCTTGTAACGTTCGTCTGTGAAGAAAAACTTCTTGGCTCCATCATCCCTGTCAGTGACAACGTCGTAGTACAGAATTTTTAGAATGTCTGTGTTATCGTAGCGCACGTATTCAAGAGAAATATCTGTGCGCTCTTCGTTGTTTTCGTCCTTAATCGTCTCCTCAAATGCGTTGACTGAATGAAAAAAGAATGACGCAGGAGTAGAAAAGCGCGCAACAACGCCGCGATCTCCTTTGCGATCGACGACAAGCCAGCGGCAGGCAGTGCTTTCGTCAAACGGCTTAATGGCGCTAAGGACACTTTGTTCCCAGAGAATCTTAATACCGTTCCAGCCAAGATGCGTCGTTGGGATGCACAGCACCATGTAGTTTGGCGTCAGGAAGAAGCTATGGATGTATGCCGGGGCGACACCAAGCTCTGACACGGTAGCAAAGACTTCGGTCTTGCCAGTCGAGGCGCTGACACGGAAAAAGCGGTAAGTCGCAAACCGACCAAACTCGAGGTTGTAGTTGTACAAATCACCGTTCTCGGGATCCCGCTGCGCGTGCGCGCACGAGAGCGGGCCCTTGAGATCCGGGTGCAGGCTTGACTGATCAGTATAACCGAGAGGTTCCAGCGTTTCCGGGTCAACCTTTTGTAAGCCAGCCGTGTCGGTGCTGATGTACAAATTATCTAAGCCAGGGCGGTGACCTGTCTGATTTGTTGGCTTGCGGTCATCGTCAATGCCTGGGAAGTTGGGCAATAGCACGACGTTATTGTTGTATTGATCGCGAGGGGCAAAGACACCCATGGCTTTTGCAAAAATGCCCATACATGGGTCGGCTCGTTGGCCGAACGAGGGAGTGGCTCGCTTGCCCTTTTCCTTGATGTGCTGTTCAAGTCTCTCGGATTGGCGGCGAGAGGAGTACACGACTGACGTCTTTCCACCCGCTGTCGTGGGCGGGACAATGTCAAACTTGTGACTATGAGCAAGCCCATCAAACCAGTGATGTATGTTGTAAGTCCCATTAGAATTGGTCTCGACAGAGCTCTGGCCAGGACCAGTACGATACAGAGCACCGGCGGCCCATTCTGGAATGGAGCCCTTCACTTTCAAAGCGATAGGCCCACGATGTTCTTCAAGACCTTCAAACTAGAATATGTGAACAAGACGGAACGAGAATAATAGAATTAGATGACACTTACACCAGCCTCGTTTGGCCACTCTTTCCAGCTTTCTTGAAGTCTGTTGTTCTGAAAATCGGCCACATCCTCGCCTTCATCGGTCGCTTTGCGTAGGGTGATACCGGGGCCGTTGAGAGCCATTTTGGAGTTTGGTAAATCAAATCGCGAGATTTAGAGATGCCAAAGCCTGCGTAAATAAGTTGCGATGCAACTTGACGACGACGTGATTCTCAAATGACAAGCGAGCAATAAGCGATGCCGAGGCAATTGTCTAAGCAAGAACGTGTGGGGAAGCACAACAATCTATGAATGACACAAGAGATGCCTGAAGGGTGCTGCGATAAACAATTTAGCATGAATATTTACACGAGAATACAGAAATTATACCGTACCACGCCAGTTGGACGGAAAGCGGAATCCGTGGCGTCTAAGGCTGGCGTCAGTCTGTCGGCAGTGACAGCCAAATGGTCAGCGAACGGTAGAAGGGCGGGTTGGCGAGAGGCTCGACAGCTGAGGTGTGTAGCCAATAATCCTGTGAGATGAAAATAGAAATGCCGCAGTTCGAGCGGCAGGTAATACAATAGAGACGCAGCTGACAAGCGGTTTGGCGAGATGATTGGGGCGCACAGAAGTGGTAGAGGCGAAAAAAGCCGGATCAAAGGATATATACTGCCAAAATATATATTTTTTCGTGCCAGAAGGAGATCTGCGCCGGAAAACAGGGACCCGAAATTTCGGAAACGAGCCAGCGGTTTGAATGTGATTGCGCGTCGTGCTGGTTTCTTGCCTCGAGAGAGGTGGTAGTTGCAAACCGCCTGTGGTATTGGCGATCGGTGACGAATGATGGACCAGCGTAAGCGAAAGGGTCAGCATAAGCTTTCATAAGCCGTGAAATGGGATGCTAGGGGTGGTATTCCGCAATGCCTTTAAATAGGTAAAGGAGTAGCATTAGTGGACTTTTTGTATGCCGACTATATGGGAAGGATGCCATACAAGAGGATTATTATACTGTGGTGATGCTGTTGTGCTGGTGGTATCGTGGTAGAGGCTTCTACATCATGTTGCGTGACATGTCGGGGCACACCAACCAAGAACTGAGATGCAAGTGAACATTTAAATGCACTCCATCTGAGTTTTAATGCACGGCTGCATTCTAAATTCTCACCCACTAATGGAGTTTCACGAGTGCCTGAAGGCTGCTGGCTGCTCTACGATTTGGCTCACTAACAGTGGAAATTGATTGGACCGTCGTAATTGTCATGGATCAGCTAGGGCGCGTCATGCAGCCTCCTGCAGAATTCTTAGAGCAAACGGTAGCTACGGATACGAATGGAGAATAAAAGCAATGGCACACATTAGACTGCGACATGGCATATTGCGCCCTGAGTCCTTGTTTTAGCTTTAGAGACTGTCAAAGACTGTGTGGCTTGAAGGTACGACAAAGACGACGCTAATTGGAGCACAAAAAAAAGGAGGCACAGGCTATCCTCGCTAAAACTCGCCGCAAATGATCAAGTATGTCTTTGTTTTCACCGCCACGCCTTTGAATGTATATCTAGGTGCCCCCAGCATACATGTACAGAATAGGTGCCTCATCTCCGCGGATGACCGCACCTCTCTGCATCTTCCCATTGCCAGCTGATTTGCATTGCAGCTGAATATATTTAGCGTGTGGCCGTATTCTGCGTCGCATCGTTGCAGTGACACTACGTGCATGTTGCCCATGGCACAAGTCTGTCAGCAGTTTCAGCCGTGCAGGAGTGCGTAACTGTCGTAGGGCAGCGCTTTTGAGGCGGTCGGGGACTTTCTGCAGGGTCGTATCCCCGGAGGGATCGGAATCGCGTAATCATCTAGTCAGAAGAGTAGACGTTTGAAACGCCTTGTCAGATACACAGCCCGTTGCTGGTACTTGGCGTCGACAGTGTTCAACCGGGAAACACCTTGGAGTCGGCCAGGAAATCATCAACAGCTCGCTTCCGCGACGTTCGAAGTTCCTCTACCTTGACCAAGTCTCGTGCACGCGAGCTGGCGCTGGCGTCTCGGAAACCGTCTACACGACCGGCGACTCGGTCTAGCAGGCCACGCATCTTTTCCAGTTCTCTCTCCATCGCCCCGTTGCGCGTAATCAGGTTTTCCTGTACGCCTTTGCCCGACTCTGACGCGCGCAACGGGTCAATGGCAGACTGCAGCCGGCGGAGATTTTCCAGTCGGAGCTGAACCTGTTGTCGTTCTTGGCTGAGTTCGACAAGACGCGACACAGATCGGGCGTAGGCCTCTGCACCCTCAGGCTTGGCTGCGGCTTCCCTGTCTGATGGCCACGTAGACGGGAGTGACTCAATGGAAGCACCGCTGGCTATATAGTAGCAGAAAAATAATATCAGTAACAGCAATCAAGTTCGCGTCTACGTGCGACTCACTCAGATCCACTTCCTTGCCAACCCCTCCATCCACGTCGTTGGTACCGCCCTCGCGACGGTCCATCTGCTTGATGTAGAAGGAACTAATCTGCTCTGCCAAATTCCGGCTTGCTTGAGGCGCATATGCGCGCCGGCATTGTTCCTCGATGGCGCGGTTGAGGTTGAAAACGGCATCATCAATGAGGCGTCGTGGGATGGGCGTGTCAGACGCGTCGTTTGTCGCGCGCCAGGCTCGCGAAGGCGTGATGGGCTGCGAGAGTAGAGTAGTTTGTGCCGTGAGAAAAGCCTGCTTTCTCGAAGGAATCGTGGGCGTGGAGGTGTCCATGGTAGCGGTGGCAGTGATGAGGACTTTGATGCGATGCAGTTGGCGGTCGCACGTTTACTGGTGATTAGCGCTGCGCCGTGGGGCGCTCTTTTGCAGCGATCACAACCACCTTGGTCGCATGAGATTTATCAGCGACATGCACAAAAACCAAACTTGTCGCAAGACGAAAGGCGCATTTTTTTTAATAAAAAATCACAATATTTCTTTTTCTGCTGGATCGGAAGCAAGAAAACTAAAAACGAAAAAAAGGAGAAATTGGCTGAGAGGCAATTATTGGCGCCGTCACTTCTCTTGCGGTAATGCCATCGTCCTCCGCAACTTCCAGCCAATTCAAACCCTGTACGAAAGCGCAGAATCGCAGACATGCTGCATATGAAGATCGAATCAAACGCTATTTTGACGAGTGCCTATTTTAGTAGCCCTTGTAGCCGATAGATCGCCATTTCAAGGGTCATGGTACCCCGGCATCTTTCAATCCTGTCAGCTTATTGCCAACAAATCTGTGAAGATTATACACCGGTCATACATAAAGGTCAAGCAGCCGTCGTTTTACTCAGCGAGCATGCTGTTTTCCTAAACTTTCGTCATCGGCGTTTCATGAATTGACACAGACATGCAGCATAGTCATCATCAGTGAGACTGGGCGCACCCAAGACAGCCATTTCTACAAGTATTCGGGCACAAGGGTTACCGAATACCGAGACTGACGAAAGTCACATGGGAAAATGAGTGAATTTCCATTTATTACTCAAGCTCATTCGACCTGACAAATCGGTTTCACTGATCTGAAAATAGCAGCACCATTATGCGACCTCGAGTGGGCTGACTTCAGCAATGAGCAGGCAGCCGAGACGATGCCCTTACTTGCAGTGCCCAGAACGGGAAGGAGAATCGTGCGTAGCGAGAGCCTTGCTGCAGAGAAGAATCAACGTTACAAATAATAATTGGCAACGCTGATTTTAGCAATTCCGAGGCTCTGAGTAAGGCTTTAAGAGCTTATACTAAGTTGACGCGACAATGCAGCCATGCTTCCGCCGAGGCCGTTGCCGACTTAGCAAACAGAATTCGGTTATATTGCCCCAAGGCAGGCAGAGCCGATTCTTGACCGCTGATGCTTACCAGCGCCACGGCGCAACTGACTATATCATGTACAGTCTGGAGCATACTCCTAACCGCCAGGCTGCCGAAACAGCCAATCGCGAAGGCGGGGATAGACTCGGGAATCAAGATATGAACGCAACGTCGCACGGCAAGGCTGGGGAACTATACTGAAAATGGGCAACCGAACGACGAGAACGCCATCTTTCACTAACGCCTAGCGTTGTATATGCCTCAAGATGGACATGGCCGCGCCTGCAACAGAAGGTTTTATCGAATGTGCTATGTGCCCCATCCGTTGCCATCCGCAGCAGTGCAGGTTAGAGGCGCAGACGCGCCAATAAAATTAGACTCCAGAGTGTGCCACCTCCACTTGCGTTCCGAGCCTGGTTTGTGCCCTGCATTTGAAGCCTCGAATGAGGTCCGGACGCATCGGAACCATTGGGCAGCCCTATTTTGCGAAGCCAAACTCCAACATCCACATGCGAACTTTTGGATATCTTGCGGGTCTGCATCGCCGAAGGATCATGCACATGGATGACACTGCTGCATGAGATAGCGTCGGCGACTACTCGTTTTGCCGCCGAACAAGAGAGTAATAACCAGGCAGCGAAGCCACACGCGGAGCTCAACTTTTATTTGCGCAGCCACGCACGAAACACCCGTACGGCAATGGGCTGGTGCGATGCACCTCACAGCCCCGAATATGACTCTACTCGCGAAAGCCTGATATAGCTTCACGAGGCATACTGAGAGCGAGCTGACCTAGGTGTGCCTCGGGACGCCATGATGACGTTCGTTTCTCCTGCCGCCTGTTGCATTGCAGCTTATGGCAGCACCTGGCACATGGCCGCCATGTATGCAACGCAACCCACCCAGGGCTACAGCTGAGTGTGTGGACGCGGCTGACCACCAAAGCGCACCTTGCTCAGGCACTGCTGGAGTATAGATGGCCCGAAGCGTAATAGCCCGACGCTCCCCAGGCACACTAGCTCACTTGATCTGCCCACAGCTGGTTTGTATTGGGTACGGCCTTGTTCCGAATCCTGGCTGAGATCCCCTTTTGGGACCCGCCGAGCTAGCACGAGATAAGCAAGAGAGTGCTATTGGCGCCACCCTTATTCTATTTTGTTCTGTAATGAGACCTTGACTTGGGCTCGTTCGGCCACGGCCTTGTCAGGCTAGCTGGTAGTTTGAAACGCCAGGGCTGTGAAGCTGCAACCGGTGCTATTCTTGTTCACGCGACGCGGCATGCTTACAGGGGCTTGACAAAGGGGGGGGGGGGATGCATGGGCCGCCGCGCGCTGGAGAAGATGTGCGCGCACCTGCCGAATCTGCCAATCACTGGCGAGTTCCAGACCTTGCTTTCATCTTACGGGCCTGACTCACCTCCTTGCCTCCGAAGGAGGGCACCATTCTCGCTTCAAAGCCGTCTTTGTCTCCATCATTCCAATAGGAGGGACAAGACACTTCGAAAAAACAGACTTGAAGAGATGAGCGCGAATCAACATCTATCTGCGATTGGCTTGTGAAGGTCCCAGGCGTAAGCAGCAATTATGTTGCTCCGGCTTCTCAGCTAAATGATTCGTGTGGAGGACCACCGAGAAACGGCGCCACCCACCAGGAAAACCGGACTCAGCTTCGCCCTGTTTCCGCAGAAGACACTCGGCTCGCGCTGGGCACTATTTTTCGTTCTCGACTGTGCATCAGGCTGAGCCAGCTGGATCAGGCTTGCCAATCTGCAGGCACACACACAGCCCTGGCACGCCTCAACGGCCCTTGTGCGACCCCGGGCAGAAAGCGTCCTGCGCGAGGAATGGTTACACAAATGGAATGCTATTCATGTTGATGATTTGCTATTCTAGTAACGCTGGAGAGGAATTCTGCCTCACAGCGTGGGTTTTCGGGGGCGCCAGCACAGATGTCTTCACTTCGGGAGCGCTGCTACTACCGAGACATGCTCCACAAGGCGCGGCCGCCCCGTCAGCAAGGTCAACTTGTAGTTGCCGGCCGGCTTCCACCCTTGACGCCACCCCCATTTCACACTGTCCGTAATAGAGCACGCAACGCAAGTCGTGAGTGGACCGTCGGTTCCGCTATAGCCTCTTCTGGGTTGAGCCTAGCCTAATCTTCTGGACCGCAAAGCTGCGCTGCCCTGTATTAAAAGGCCCCGGCCCGTCCTCATAAGCTTGGATCACCTCGATCATCATCCTTCTCTGATATCAGCCTTGACTAGCTCATCTCGTAAGGCTTCTTCGATCCTCTCTTCTTACAACAGCCTTACAGACTCGATTCCCTTTCTTCTGTACTTTCAGACATTCATTCCTTCCCTTACTAGTATATACACGACAAAATGGTGAGCCTTGATTGCCCCAGAAGTGACAATGGACCATATACTGACTGGCTTTTCCACAGCATCAAAGCACGATGCGTATTGTCGGCCTTGCTGCCGCCCTGCTTGCTGCTACTGCTGTCAGTGTGCCCGTAGACTGCGGTGCCATTGATGCTCTGTGGGAAGACCAGGCTGCTGTCGTCGGAAATTTCCCCGAATGCGAATCATACTATGACCACACCAATACCGAGCAGACCGCCGAACTTCCTGCTGATCATCCTCACCTTGACGCGCTTGTTGCCTGCAGACGCGACGGCAGGGATGCCGATGGCTACCATTGCCCTGGAGGAGCCAAGCGCGCGGTCAACCTCGAAGTCGACACACTTGACGCATTGGTGAAATGTAGACGCCAACTAGGCCCCGACGGCTTCAAGTGCGGCGGATCCCGCAAGCGTGACAATCAACCCGCCCCTGTCACCAATTGCGGAAATGCCCGCAGCACAATCGGAGAGCATGGCTTCGGCTGCCCTGGAAACCGCAGGAGTGACGAGCCTGTCCTCCACGAAGAGCGCAGCAGCGACTTGGACGGTGGGTGGAAGGACCCTGCCTCGGATGGCCAGAGGAAGAAGCGCGAAGAGGGCAAGTTGCCCCCCGGTATTGGCCACAAGCCTCCGATTTTCCAAGTAGCCACAGCTTCGGACGATGAGAAGCGCGCGCTTCCCGTCGTCGGTAACAAGCCTCCGGGCCTCCAAAACCCTCCTGCTGACAAGAAGCGCGAGGAAGACGCCCTCATCGGCCACAAGCCCTCCGTCTATGACAAGCGCAATGCGAATCAAGACCCTGGAAACTGGGCTCCGGGCACGGGTCAGTAGTTGGTGGCGGGCATGGAGTTCGACACCAACTGAGCACAACAGCTCTGACCATTCCCGGCCGCATTTACTCACCCGTTACCGCTGTGAGAATGTTGACAACGGACAAGAAGACGGACCCAGAAAATGAAGCCTCTCCATAGAGGAGTTGGCTTGGTTATGTACATATGTTTTGCATTTCTGTTTTGATCATCGCCTGCGACGCAATTTTCTTTATTATAATTATATTGTTTACTCTTTTATTACACGATACAAGCTTGACAGCCCTTATTTTTCTTATTTTAGCTGCGATAGAAGCAATGCAATTACGGCTTAAATTCAACCACGGAAAACTGTAGTGCGTCTATGCTCAAATTTGGTATCTTAACAGCGCTGCCTCCGTCAGTATCGAGATTTACGTGATTTCGAATGATACGACCTGATCGGGACATGCGGCAAGCCCATATCGTAAGGCTGCATGACAGCCTACATGAAGCAACTTCATTGACATCATGCAGCAATGTGCTCAAAAATGTGCGCACATATATTGCTATATACCAATGCTAATAAAAAAAAGCCCAATAACTCCCAAATTCGCATTCTTATATGCATTGCAGAAAAGTTCTAAATGCCAGACCACCAATACGACTCGGGCACGTTAATAGTCGTTCGCAGCGCCTTGTCTGTGAGGGCGCTGCTGTCGCTAATGACTACGTCATAGTCACCGGACTCGACGCACCACTGGTCGCGCTCCTCGTCAAAGTACGCTGCCGCATATTTCTCCAGCTCACTGATGGTGACCGTCTTGGAGGCACCAGCTTCCAGCTCGACCTTGGCAAAGCCACGTAGCTCCTTGATGGGACGGTTGATGCGCGCCGCCTGCTTGGGCTCAATGTACATTTGCGCGACGGCAGAGCCGGTGCGACTGCCCGTGTTGGTGACGGTCACGGTGGTGTTGATCTTACCGTCGGCAACCTTGATGGACAGGTCGGAGAAGCCAAACGTGGTGTACGACAGGCCGTGGCCAAAGGGAAAGTTGACCTCGCGATCGGCAAACTCGTAGTAACGGTAGCCGATGTAGACATCTTCGCCGTAGAGTGTGCGGCCGGCTTCGGTGCGGAAGTTAAGGAAGGCGGGGGTATCTTGCAGGCGCTTCGGGAAGCTGAGCGACAGTTTGCCAGACGGGTTGGAATCACCAAAGATGGTATCCGCAATGCAGTTGCCCGTCTCGTTGCCACCGTACCAGGCCTGGAGGACCGCCTTGGTCTGGGAGAGCCAGGGCATCTCCTCGGGTGTGCCCGTCTGCATGACGACCACGGTGTTGGGATTGGCAGCGGCAACTTCGGCAATGAGCTGGTCAAGAACGCCGGGGAGCTTCATCGAGGAACGATCGACACCCTCCGTCTCCCAGTCGGCATTGAGACCGGCACAGATGATGACTTGGTCGTGCTCCTTGGCCAGTTGCACAGATTTCTTGATTTCTTCCTGATCGTCAATGACCTTGCAACCACCGACGCGCAGGGAGCCATGGCCAGGTACGTAAGCATCGCCCTTGAGGGTATACGTTGGGGCCGAGGCAAATTCGACGCGGAAGTTGTAGGTCTCACCCTTCTTCATCTCAACGCGACCGCGCTCCTCACGGGTGGCGGCACCGAAGAACGCGTCACCGGCGACTTGCTTGGTAGCGTTATCGACAATAAGCTGATCGTTGACAAAGGCCTTGGCTGTGCCAGAGACCACGACACCGATCTCATATGTGCAGTCCTCATCGGCTACGAGAGAGCCTTCCATATCGGCATACCAAATATCATTGACCTTGGGGTTGCTGTAATCCACTAAGTGCATGTCCGTCTTGGTGAACTGCAACTCGTCAAGGACCTTGCGATCAGCGGTACCTGGCTCCTCGTTGAAGACTCTCCAGCGAATGCCCTGCTTGCCATTGGGATCGGTAAGCTGGTTGCCAAGAACGGGCAAGAAGCGATGCGTGTAGGCGCCCACGGTGAAGTTTGGTTGGTTTCCGAGCTTCTCGCTAATACCATCGTAAGGAGTAACAGCGTAATAGGCACGGAGAGCAGCAGAACCGCCTCCATGGTACATGGCCTCCTTTGCGTTGGGTCCAAGCACCAGAGTTTTCTTGTCCTTGGCAAAGGGCAATATTTTATCGTCGTTCTTGAGCAAGACAATGCTTTCATTGCCAATCTTGCGCAACAGGGCGGCCGTTTCGGGGGTGTCGAGGGTCTTTTCGGGACCGTTTTCTTCGATCGGTAGAGCGGAAACCTTCTTTACCAGCTTGAGAATGGCGCGCACGCGATCGTCGATGTGGTGCATGAAAGGCTTGCCAGTGGATGCGTTGAACTGGAGAACCTCGCCACGGAAGCGCGAAGGACCGGGCATTTCGAGATCGAGGCCAGCCGTGACAGCAGCGTTTGTACTATATGTGCCATACCAGTCGCTCATGATGAGGCCTTCCCAGCCCCATTCTTTCCGCAGCATACCGTCAAGATACTTGGGGTTTTCACTGCAAAAAGTACCATTGACGCCGTTGTAGGCAGTCATGAAGGCGCCAGGGTGGGCGTCACGGACAGCCAGCTGGAACGGCATCGCGTAGATTTCGCGGAGTGCGCGCTCAGTGACGATGCTTTGCACACCCATACGCTTGTCCTCTTGGTCGTTACACAAAAAGTGCTTGATGGTAGCAACGACACCTGTGCTTTGAATACCGCGGACCAGTGCTGCGGCACCGAGGCCGCTGAGGAATGGATCTTCACCGATCGACTCGAAGCCACGGCCGCCGAGGGGAGACCGCTGCATATTGATGGTCGGACCGAGAATCAGGTGTGCGCTCTTGGCGATGGCCTCGTCACCCATGGTCTTGCCGGCCTGCTCGAGGAGCTCCTGATTAAAAGTAGAACCGAGAGCAGTACCGCAGGGGAAGCAGGCCGCAGGCACGCCGTTGAAGAATTTCGTTCCGCGAACACCATTGGGGCCGTCGGACATGCGAATGGAGGGGATACCATACTTGGGCATGGCCTTGGTGTGCCAAAAATCGATGCCTGGGCTTGTTAGCAATGCGTCAGCTGCTCACGAGCACAATTGGCATACCAGACAGCAGCTCAACCTTTTCGGTTATGGTGAGCTTCTTGAGCACCTCGTCCACGTTGAGGTCGGCCATGGTGGGGGATCGCGTGGTGGGGAGATGACGGCGACGTTGTCGATCTAGTGCTTGCGACCGAGGATTTTGAGCCGGCCAAGATAAATATGGAGAAGAGAAAAAGGCACGACCTGCTTTATCGACAGCGGCGTAGAAAATAAAGATGATGCAGAAAAAAAAAATCCAGCTCGAGGCGCGGAGTCGGTAAGCTTAAGTAGGGTCAATCGCGGGGCTGGAACGAGTGACAGCACGGGGACAGTGGGATTGCGATTTACTGGAGCATGGCCAATTGCATAACCAGCCTAGTCAAAATCACCATGCAAGGCCGACGCCCAATGACACGTTGGAGCGGAGAAGCGCCGAGCCTTGAGCAGGCAAAGAAGTGCGACAAGAGCTATGAGAATTGGGCTACGCGGCCGCGACTGTCAGGGCCTTCTTTGGGGCTTATTTGGAGATGCCCGCACCCCACCAAATGCCACGACCCTTCTTGAATCAGCGAGCTCGCCCGCACAATGGCGCAGGATTCGACAGCTTGGCGGGCCACATGCGCCCGCCACAAAGGCCAGCCTTCTCAGCGGAAAGTCGGCAGCAAGCCCGGGACAAATGTGCTGCCACCACCGACGGGCCAATGAGCGTTGACGCGGCCGCATCTTCGGGACGATATTCCGCTGATGAGTGCGGGGAGTTTGGCCGAGACTCCCCGGCCGGGGCCTCTCGGGATGCCTGATCAGGTGGTCGGCGCAGCGCCGGCGCCGGTCATGTCAGACGCGTAAGAGAAGAAAAAGGTGCCGGCCGAGAAATGAATCAGTAAAATGGTATGCATTTAGAGAGGATGATAGCACGAGGCCTTTCATGGTAAAGTCAAGACTTGACGAAAAGCGGGCAGGAGTTAGACACCCTCATCGGATCTGTGCCCGAAATTCCATTGGCACCACACCGCGGCGCGCCCATCGTTTCCCCGCAGCCGTTTTCTGGAAACTGCCACGGCTCGCCGGCCCAGACACCGAAGCCGTCTAAAAACATCTTGCCACACCAGCTAGCTCCCTGTACGAAAAGAAAGCCGGGCATAAAGTCGGCGCTCATAATAAATTCGCCAGGATTTGCGGGACGACACCCTACAGCCGCCAAATCACGACGGGACTTTGCCAAAAGAAAAGATTCACACAAAAGTGTTTGAAGTGTCGGGAGGTAAATTTGCGTTCTTTTCGTTCGAATTCTGAGAGCTATGGCACTCTCTGCAAACTTAATCCAAGCCAGGCCGCTTCGCTCCAGGGCGAATACATTCATACAAGATACCCCAGAACTGCTTTGCAATACCTTCTAGCCAGTGGCTTACTCTAGCAGGAACTGAGTCTCAACACCCTCCATTGTTTCTTCCTGACATTGAACATACAACTCTATGGCCCCGTGGACGCTCTTCAACGTAGACAATAAACTCTGGAGCATCGTTTGGCTTGGCATAAACCACCAAAGGCAGCGAATCTCGATCTCCCACTCCTCTGGCTGAAAAGGGCTTTCGCATAGGCTGATCTGTAGCCCCTTATCATCCATGACGGTTAATTTGAACTCTTCGAGCTTTGGCATATACTTGACAGCCGTAATGACAAATTCAAGGCATTCATTCGCCACTCCGTCTTTTATCCGCCAACACCGTTGATCCAACAACTCATCCTCTCCCGAGTAATTCTCATAGTCAAAGTGCAGCAGATAATCTTGGCTTGGAGATACCTCTGAAAACGTAACACTGAAGGTTTTCAGATTCTCCCAGCCGCCAGGACGAACGCTCGAAAGACTGTTCGTATCATCCTTGTTGACTTGAAATATGCTCAACTCTAGACTCGCATAGATGTGGATTTCTCGTAAAGATGGTAGCATAGAGATTCGTTTCACTGCCTCTGAGAGGCAATCTGGCGCGCGATCAGCTGCCGTGGAATTTTCTCCGTCAGAATCTGCCTCGAAGCGGTGTCGATTGTCCAGATATATTGAGAAGGCAGAAAGGGGAGATCTTAGCTTGGAAAGGGCACCCGCCATGTCTATCAAAAGTTAGATCCTTATAGCCAAAAAAAGCGTTCAATTTATCGCACTTTGTCTAAGCTCAGCCATTTGCTTGTGCGAATACGAAGGGTCGATGAGAAACATGTCGAGAACAGTGAGTAGCGGCATTCTTGAGGCCAAACGAATAGGCACTGTCGGGTGAATGATACACTCAAAAGAAGAGGTTATCCAAAGTCCTGCAATATTGTTAAACTCGCCAAGGCCGTCAATATCCTTGCTGTAGTCAACGAGTAGGCCCCGTGGACAGTCGTGGCCTTGCTCGTCAATTTGGGGCCAGTCCCTAAGATTTGATCGTTTGAGAGCGACAAAAAGTTCGAGATCAAGGTTGAGGTTCTGCAAAGGCGCGGCGGATAGAAACGAAAACGATGTGTCGATGAAGCGGGTGAAGATGGCACTGAATCGGTCTTCTTCCTCGGACGTGTATTTCGGCCTGGAAGCTGTAGTTTCGGGAACAATGTCAAGATGAAACTTGATACGACGGAGGTGGCGGTATCTCTCTTTGTTAAGAATCTTGAGAGCCTCGCCGAATCGCGCTGTCGTCAATGTGATAGATCTAAATGTTCGCTCTTCGATCGCAAGCTGCCATCGTCTAGAGATGGACGCATATCCTGACAGATCTAGCAAAAGTTTGGGTACCAAGGAATTGAGTGCAGTTTCGACAGGTTCGGTGCCAAGATGGCCGATAATGAGGTGCAATATCTCTGCTGGTATCTTTTCCATCGTGAAGATGCGCGATTCAGATGTAAGAGTAGGGAAAGGTGAGTTGAGAAGTCCTGGCGGGACACTTTTTGTTGGCAAACAGCGGGAACAGCTAGCAAACGGCCGTTTGTAAACGCTGACGGGCCGACATCGTGGACGGGCCGTCAGGTCACTTGCAGCAAACGAGCTGGCAAAACGAGCGGAGCGTGTCTGGGCTCTCAATTACTACTCTGGGGCATTGCTACAAAGCAACATATTTTGTAGTACCACCAAAACACTATTTCTCGGCTAAACATTCACTGACAGAACCGCCAGTCTACCCATGAACCTGATAGGCTGGCGATGGGAACAGCATCTCTCTCGGATGCGCGCCGTTTGTCGCGTGAGTCACTCCGTGGGTAGCGTCAGCCGCAGTCGGGTCATTGATGTTGCCGAACTTGCACTTAAACATTTCCTCACCGCAACACAGATCAATCGAATTTTACGATTAGAATTATTCCGACCGTTGCAATGGCTATTGTCATTCGCAGAGCCACAGTTGACGATGCCGCCGAAGCGGCGCGCATCCACGTCCAGTCTTGGCAAGAGACGTACCGCGGCATGATGCCCCAGTCCTTTCTCGACGCGCTCGACGTCACGCAACGTACCAAAAACTGGACCGCCGAACTCTCCAATCCCAATTCCGTCCCGTCCTTTGTGGCCCTCATCGACGGTCGCATGTACGGCATTGCCGGTGGCGGCGCGCGGCGGCAGCCCCCGCGCGACGGCGACGATGCCGCAGCCGCGGAGCGGCGATACGATTCGGAAATATACCGGCTCTACGTGCTCAACGAGGCCAAGGGCCAAGGCCTCGGCAGAATGCTGATGCGCGCCCTGGCCGACTCGCTCGCGGCGGGCGGCATGACGCGGCCGATGCTCTGGGTCGCCGCTGCGAACCCGACGCGCACCTTTTACGAGCACCTCG
Organism: Paracorniculantispora psalliotae; assembly: GCA_002796755.1. Taxonomy (NCBI): domain Eukaryota; kingdom Fungi; phylum Ascomycota; class Sordariomycetes; order Hypocreales; family Cordycipitaceae; genus Paracorniculantispora; species Paracorniculantispora psalliotae. Next base: position 1,168,939 of record PHFE01000095.1, read on the forward strand.
GCGGCAAAGAGTTTGCGCGCAAGACCGAGGTTGTCGGCGGGGTCGACCTGGAAGAAATTGCTTATGGGTGGGAGGACTTATCTGCAATTTGATGCATGTCCCAGATTAGATCGAGGTGGTATAGACAGGGTCGTCACATATAGACAATGAATACGAAACGCGACGATACGACTAGAAGGCTTGGTGAGCTTCTTTTCCCTCCAAATAACTTGAAATTATGTGCCGAGGATTATGCCACTTGAATACTTTATGCTCGGCACTTGTATCTGTTGTAACTGCACGCCCCCTCCCAGAACGCTTTGTCGATGCTGTGTATGCTGACAATCTTGGCCGTTCCATGATAAAATTGCTTGGCCATTTTTATCCGTCTTGTGGGCATGCAGATGCTCGATATTAATCACTGATGACCCCGTGCCGCTTTGCGGATACGGTAGTGGGCAAAGGGTAGGGAAAGTGGCGTGATGTCTGCTTCATTCGGTTACGCTAGGATGCGAAAAAATACCATGATACACTCAAATATATTAAAAAAACGCTATGAACCGCAAACCGACATGTTGATCTCGGTAAACGTCAGAGCCTGGGGTCAAGAGATATGTGCCGGTGTCACGCGCCGCGTATGGGCGCAGCCTCGCAGTACGAGACTGGCTGTATTTCAAATTGTTTGATAATATGATCGACGTGAAATTAATATGCATGTGTTTCCATTTGCAGGACGCGCAGACAATGGCGGCGATACCGTGCGTTACACTCCTCAAACCATGCAGGTCGATTACAGCGGCAGCATCCCCGCTATTGTGGCTTTTCTGCCGTTTTAAGAGTCGTAATGGCTCACCTCATAGCCACCAGACTCGGCATTTTTGTTTTATGTCATCTTCGTGACTAATAATCAGCACCCCGGGAAGCCTCTTTCGGACATCGCGGCGCGCACGTCGGGTGGCTCGCATCTAGCTGTGCAAGGCCATCCATGCTGAAGCCTGTATGGTCGCGCATTGTAATTATTTACGTGCTGAGGAGGCGTGGGAAAGGCGACGTCCAGGAGATCGAAAGTATAAATGGGACGTTTTGATCGTCATGCAAGCCCCAACTCTATGTTCAAGTGACAGATATTGCGGGCTCAAACAAACGGCTAGTCGCTACGCAGCGCCGCAACGCATATAGACAGCCTCTGCAAGACAGATATAATCTACATAAAACGAAATATGCCATTGATACTACCACAGGAGCGTAATAGCGTCGGATGCAGCGGCGCGGCATTCACATACTCATAAGGGCGTGTAGCAATGTGCGCATGTGCCTCCGTATGTGCATCCCGCGACGGCAGAGCTTTTCATAAATTCAGAAGCCAACAAGATCCCGGAATTTACTCCATTCAATGTCGTGACTCAGTTGCGATGGATATTTACGCCCCGCGACTGGGTTCTGGCATCGTCCACTCGTGTATGCTCCGCCTCCGCGTGGGACCATTTTGTGCATCGCGACAAAAAAGGACATCACGTCATGACACAGAGAAAGAGAATCCGCCAGAGACCCGTGCGATCGAAATCGAATGTCGAAAGGAGGAGCCGCACACGATATCGGCAAGAGTCATGATGACGGGAGATGGGCGAGTTACCGAGATCTGTTGGAACTGGGGCAGGCCGCAAGAGTGACGCTATAATTTTGTGAGCTGAAAAGAGCAGAACAGAAAAGCAAAATGCGACGTTCAATCTGTTCTAATCAAACTTTTTGTTTCAACGCTAAACAGAAATTATGTTTTCTGGTCGCGTGCCCAATTCGTAGGTGTACACGCTACGCCTCATTCTTGACCGAAGATCGAGGGGCGCCCAGCAGGCACACCAGATGAACGGGCAACCTCCGATGGCAAAAGGCAACGCTAAGCGGAGTAAAACATTACGTATGTTGGCGAAAGCTGAGCTAACTTGTAATTCATACTCTAGGAAAAAAAAAGAGAAATGAGGCAAAAAGGCAAATGCCATCGGTCGGCAAAATCCGGCAACTGAAGTAACTTGGGCCTCTTGTTTGCTTCCTCTCTTCGTCGTCACCCGTCGGCTGTCAACGGATGAACGAGCGCAGTTCCAAGCTAAGATTAATCCAAAACAGCTTTAGTTGGTATACACACAACATTCCTCCATTTCCCCTTCTTCTGCCACGTTTTTTTCATCGTTCAATCTCCTGCCCCTGCTGCGCTACAATGGTTGATGCGCCCCGGGGCGGCCGTCTCTGGGCCTTGGCGCGATCTGCCCTGCCACGTGGAATGGACCAGCGTAAAAGTGATTTGAAGGGCGGCCAGAGAGAGGAGGAAGACCAGGGGGGGTCTCGTAGCCCAGAGGGGCAGGGGGACGAGAGGACCCATGTCTTGGTGGCTGAAATAGAAGACTTTTGGAACATTCTCAAACCCCTGTCAAGTACCCAAGTACCGTCGAAAAGCGGAGAATCTCCACATAAACATGCATGGCTGGCTTATGCACACCCCAGCCCCACTATTTGCCTCTTTCTCATGTGGTACTTACGGTAAGTACCACGGGACATCTGGCATGTACCTTTTTTTCTCGACTCCAGTGGTCGACGGGCTCTGGTCGGTGTCCGCTATGCCAGGCTCCCATCCTCACTAGTTTTCTTTGGTCGCACCATGTCACAGGCCGAACATCAAATTTACACAGACCTCTGCACCGGAAAATTGTGGACTGGCCCTACGACGTCGGAATGAGAAGAGGGCATCTTTTTTAACATCTGCTTGTGACCGGTGATACGGTCGGTCTTTAGGCATCCGCTGCTCCGTCGCTCCAGTTTATGCTGGTGGGTTACCTTTTTGCACTTTCCCTTTACTTTTTCGACTATCAAGATTGTTCCTGGGCACTGCGCAGGGGAGCCACAAGAGCAACGAAGAAAACCTGTTACCCATGCCTCTTGTGGCATGCAGATTGGATCGTAAAAGGGCCGTGGACGATGGGGCACGACCCAGCACAGTCACCGCATCAAAAGCCGAAGAAAATCATTTAGATTAAAAAATGAGGGCACCAGACGAAACAAAAAGGCTCATATGCTCATCTGATCCAGTGTGATAACGCCACAACTTACCGTCCTGGTAGATTTTCATTGCAATATCTCGTTGCGTCAGTGGACATGGGCTATCCCACCGAGGACAACAAGCCACTGCTGGATCTCACGCCACTAGTTTTCACGCAATATTGGCAAGGCTGAAGCGCACACTGGGGCTCTTGAAATTGGCTCTTTGAAAATCATCACAACCTGTGGTGGCTGGACACCTCTACCCTGGCGACCAGGTTCCAAAAACAGCCCATTGATTACTGACGGCCTCGCATGCGCGCCCAAAGAGTAGTGCAAAGCGCATTGGGAATGAACCAGACGCCAAAACTCCACGTTTGCCCAGCGTCTCAACGTGAAACAAACCCGGCTACCCAAATAGACAAGAAATTGGCAAGGCTTGGAGCTTCTCCAGCCCTAGGGGCCACGCGTGGCTGACATCCTGTGAGCCAGCCCATTGTCTCGAGCTTCGTAGCCGCGCAGAGCGTTGTTTTGAGCCCGAGCTCTGAATCCGCGCTGGGCCAAGGCACGTCGTCGTAGGCGGAGGTCACCGCTCCCCTTGACGAGAGGCATTTTATTTTCCCTTGTTTAGTACCATCGCGATAATACGAAGGACGCAAGACAGGTGATCTGGTTCCGATGGTATGGCCACACCGTTTTTCCCACGGGCGCGGGCGCAGGGGGCTCTGTGCCCGTTCTCAACGCCCGTCGCCTTCACACCCTCTTTCCCTTGAATGGGTGCTGTGGTGCGCCGTTATCATCGTTTCTGGTTGCATCCTACGTGTTTCTTCTTTTTCTTCCGCTGTCGGCCGCTGTCGGGGTTACATTATCGGCAGTCGCTCATTCACGTGAAGGGGAACAAGATTACAGTCGCCTTGCTGTCTCTGCGGAATTGGCCAATCTTGTTCCGTTTCGACGGGCGTTGGTGTGTCCGTCCGTTTTCCCCGAGCACGCCATGTGTTCTAGCTCGTTTCTGGTGCGCACCGTCAGACCGTTGGACCCAACTCTAGCATTCCGGACCACTCACACCGCTCACGTTCAAAACTGGCGGTCGTCCACACAGCAGTTCCGTTCTCCCTTTTGTACATCCGATATGTATTGTCATGACTGTGCAGCTAATAAGCACCTAAAATTACGTCTGTGTGTTTGCTGTTGAAGGGGGCGTGTTCCATCGTTCGAAACTACCAATTCGCTAGTGGCCGTCGATTGCAACAGCGAACTCTCCTGCTCGCTGCTGAAAGTGGAAAGAGTCGCGAAATGCGCCATCATGTAGCCGTCTTTGAGCACGACAATGCATATCATGTTTTATCAATACGTACACGCTTTGGCTTCCAATTGCCGCCTCGTAATCAGGCGTTCCAGATACGTTCGTCATCGCCCTGTGTAAGCGGCCGTTCAGCCCAGCACGCGGACTATACGCGGCCCGTCGCAAGCTCACGAGGCGGCGGAGGCGGCGGCGAACACAACCGGGCGCATGTCAAGCAAGCCTCCTTCGTTCCTCCGTAGCAGCCGGCCACATGGCAGGGGAAAACCAAGCAAAATTCACATTACACAAAACGACAAAAAGTGGCTTCAATATGGAGCAGCACCATTGACAACTCGTTTATGTGTAGCCCTCGAGACCGCCCCTTCCAGCCTCGCATAAGAGAGCATTCTCCATCACTGGGAGACACTGTCGCAGCCTCAGAAGGCAAGATGGACGTGCAGGGGCCCGCCCCCCCTGTCGACTTCCATCACGGCCTAAAGCAGATACAATTCTTCCATGCCGCCTTCCAGAACAAAGTTCAATCTCGGAGCCCCAAGGACGGGCGCGCCCAATGCGCTGCAGTAGTGGGAAAACAACATCTCCGGCCGTTGGGCATTTCATGCAATGGGGCTAGAGCGCAGTATCAAACAGGGTAACGCCACACGGCATCTCATCAATGATGCTCCTCTGACCGCATCGAACTCGTAACGCGGCCATGTTTGCCGTGGTTGAGATTTTCGCTTTTTTCTTTGTGCTGCCACACCCTCTCTGCGGGTTTTTCGCTGGTCGAGGGTCAAGATTGCTAATGATGGTGGTGGTGTGCGTGGCTTGCGTCTTCGCCAGCCAGCTTTCTCCAGCCACCCCACACACACCTCAGAAATGCTTCCAGAAGGCGGACCCTTGTTCCCTGCACAAGCTGGAATCAACGTTCGGCGTTTGGTCTCCGTGCCGTCACGTTTGATGCATCGTTACTAAGAAGCCACGTTTGGAAGGAGAGGAGCAGCCCATCTTGTTGGCCGACAAGACGCGGGATGGCCTTGCGGCAGTGAGCAAGGCCACCTAGGAGCGCAGCAATGCAAGCAGACTAATATGCGTGCTGCTCAGACAGACGGCAGATGGTCGCGAAACAGCATTGTATGGATTGACACATAACAAGCCCTCATAGCAGCCTGATTTTGCTACTGCCGCGCTTGCATTCCTCCTTTAGTTGCCTAAACGGGATAAAACTACCAGAAACAATGTCTTTCGGTATTCTCCTTGCCTACACCAGATCCCTGTCACATTCCGCTTGTCCGACGAGGATGGGCATCTTTGGGCATCGACAAGAGGAGTGCAACAGATAGACCCCCGGGTTGCATGTGCAATGACGTCGCTTATTGTCTGATTCGGCCAACTGGGAGGCGACTGCTCGTGTTGCCTGGCTCACCGACGCGAGACCGCAGCACGAAGAAAATCTCTTCCCTAACTAGCGCACACCGCAGTGCATATTCAGTCGGACAGGGGGCCAGAGAAGCGCACCGCCACAGGCACAAATACGCAACAGATGTACATGTTGCGCCACAGAAGATGTACCGGTCGGTAAGTACAGCTGGACCAGGGGAAGAGGAGACAAGTTCAGTGCTTGGGGGCTGCTCACGCACACCCTGTCAGCACCTAGTCTCTGCCCTGTCACGCTCTCGTCTGCACTACAATCCCTGAAATAAGGAGTAGCAGCCCGGCTACCGCGCGAACGATATCCGGGCTCCTTCACGCACTGCCAACCCCCCTTCATGCTGGTGGCCCCCTCCCCCCCTTCGCTCGTAGCGTACGGCCGTTGCGCTGTACCGAGTGGCTGCCACCATTGCCCAGTGGCCAGCCACCCACATCGCACGCTTCCATTGCCGAATATTCAGCGAGGGGTGAGGAGGCGGCGAGACAAGCCGCTTTCCTTTCCTTTTCGGCATTGCATCTTCCGAACGGGGACTTCGGTCGGAAAAGCCTTGTTTTGTCATACCTTGCCCTGGCTGCATAATGCCGTCCATCTCATCCCAGCTGAGACGCGCGTATCGCCTCAATCTCAATGTCATTGCCTGGAACGTCATTATCCAACGGCGGGGCTCCATTACGACCAGTCTTGGCTTGCCTAGGCTCATTTGACAAGCTTTTCCCTCCGCTCTTTTTTTTCAGGACATGCTCCCAAGTGTCAAGGAGAAAGAAAGAGAGAAAAAAACTGTCCGGTATGTGGGGATCAGCAATGCAGACGCCAGGGCGGAGCTTCCAGATTTGCTTCTAGATTGCCCATATGTGGAGGGACAAGACGACGACAGGTAAGGATGAGCAGGATTGTGGATTTATCTCCATTGACGTTACGGGGCGCGCTGCAACTCACCCTCTTTGTGAAGGTGAAAAAAGCCTGCTTCAATGATCATTGGACACCGTTGAGAGCGTTGGCAGGATTCGGACGCCTCAAGCATTGACCATTTCGCACACCCCAGCTGAAAAAAGAATGGCATCGTGAAAATGTATACAATCGGGGACTACATGATGATACAAGTGCAGGAAAAAGCGGCCGCCTCGTGCTAAGACATCGAACGAGGCGCGCCATGTAACGGTTTCTAACGCACGGTACGAGTAAGTGGTGAGCGGTCGACTTTTCGTTGTCTCTCCGCACATTTAAAGGCTATTTGACAAGTTTCTACAATGTATCGTTGCGAATCTTGCCCGGTTGCAGGATAGCGGATGGGCGCATCGGCCTGTCGGGGCTTGACCGAGGGGCATCATGGCTGTGCACCTACCTGCCAGGCCCAAGCCATCGTCGTCTACACTAATAACTAGAAGCAGAGAGGTCTCGCTCATCTGGCCGCAAAACTCGCCCGCCGCACAAGGAAGGATGGCGCGTGCGCTGGGCGGGCGCCGGGGCTGGCTCGCGGCCTTCTTTCAGCTGCCCCCAAAAAATGCACAATACAGGTGCGGTGCGGCGGCGTTGTATCCGTCTCTTGCGAGCCTTGTCCGCGCAAACGACGGGCTGTCTCCAGCAGCGGCGGAGCGCTGGCGCAGAACGAGTATGTACAAATTCCAAAGAATGAAGAAAATTTCAGCGAATCCAATGCACTAGTCGTCTGCGACGGGTCGCGGTGTTCAATCACCACTTTAACGAACCACCTCAGAAGGAGAGGGAAGTGGGCGAGCCCCCTCTCACAGCAGAAAGAAGCCGTCGTAAGCCTCGCCCAGCTTCAGCTCATCGCCTGGCCGGCGGACCACCAAAACAGCCGTGTGTCCCATTCTGTGGCGGGCGGCTGTAAGATGTATCCCGCCAAAGTGGCCTGCGCGTGCAGGGCGATTTTAGCGTTGGGGTCAGTTCTCTTCTTGCTTTCCCTCTCTGTCGACTGTTCGCCGTGCCGTTTTCCACTGGGGCTTATAAGTCGCCTTCCTATTACGCATAGGCGTGCGTGGGGGGTGGGCGAGGTGTTGGCCGTTGCGCAGCTTGTTGTGATATGGATGTACTTGTTTGGTGGCGGCTTTGTACTTGTTGGTATCTCTTTGTAATTGCCAAGTTCTAAGAGGCTGAGCTGCTCGTGCGGCTGATTCCAGGTCGAGATATGCTTAGATCGTTGACAGCGAAGAAGCAGGGAAACTCCCAGGTTACGTAGTATTTTCGAGTCGTGACTTGCCGATGGCTTAAACGGTCATTGCCTTTGCACCCAAAGCGATAGCCGATTAGCCACATTATGGTGGAAAATCCCTCGAACGATTCTTTCCACCTCTTTCTTTTTCTTCACATCCTGTAGAATGTAGAATGCCGAGTTCAGCCGCCGTGGAGCAAAGCCGACAGCCTCAGTGCCGTAGCGCATCGTCGGGACCTCGCTGGCGTCAAGCTACTCGCTAGTGCGTTATTGCGTGATGGAAGTTTCCGTGACACGCCCCCCTCCGGCCAATAGAGAAGCAGACAAGACAGATGAACAGTCCACTCCAGCCAGCACGAATTGAGGCGAAAAGAGAAAAGGGCAATTGGACGAAGCAGACGAAAACGAGGAAAAAGTCTAGCGCCTCTCGCTGGAGACGCAGGTCCTTTGGTGGTGTTGGGTGCGAGACGCGCAAGCAAAGCAGTTGACCGAAATGAGGGTCTCTTTGTTAGTTACGGGCGAGACTCTTGTCTGCCCAGCCTTGGTGACACCACTGCCCGGTGCATTACGTGCCCGTACACGGTGCCAAATCGGCAGGCCCAGTGAGAATAATGGGGTTGTTATTTGTTAGGTTACGACCGTTGAACGCCACATAATTTCGCCCTCCGTCTGGTCCAGCGAGAGTTTGCAGTGACAGCCGAGTTCCCCAAACTCTATGGCCACGCGCCCCCAAGAACGAGAGAGAAGGGAAGAAAGAAAACTCAAAAATCCTTTTCATGTGAACGAAGCAGGAAGGGGCGAGGGACCGGCTGTCTGGAGTGCATTCCAGTCAACACAAGCGTCATCGAGCCTCGGTCTACGGTTGAGGGGTTCGAGGCGGTAGTGAGGGGGCGGGAGGCAAAAATGTAAACTCTCGCCGTCATTTTACTCTTTTGGTCAAGCATGATGCTTGAACGAGGGGGAGGGTGGTGACGAAGCGAAGTAGCCTAGCGGAGCGACTCCTACTGGCTACGCTGGCCATGGATTGTGCATCACAGCAGCCACCACATCTGCCCAGCTTCGACGGTGACAGGGCAGGGCAGCTTCTTGGCAAGAAGAATCGCCTTTCACGGCAATTAGGGCGGGCTAGCCAAAGTCCATCGTACAGTTGAAACTCGCGACACACACACGCGCGCTGCACACAGACACACACACCTGTTCACAACAGCTGGCAAAGGCAGTTGTTTTGTTACTATTTCTGTTCAAAACAAAAAAGGGTCAGGGGTTGATGAAACACACGACCGCACCACTCACAAGGGGGGGCTTTCGTTCTTTTTGGTTGCACTGCCCGCGCGAACCGCTCCTTTGCCCATCTTTCATTCGATTTGGTGCAGGAACAGCACCTGCGCAATCTTGCCAAACCGTAAATTACTCCAAGACATGCAGGGCGGGCTTTTCCCAATTTGGGTGGGTATATTTTTCACTAGTGAGGCCGGGGGGGAGGGGGACTTGGAGCGAGCGTTCTGGCTCGAGGGCTTCTAGAAGGTGTAAGCCGCAACGGTTTTGAGTTCCAGGGACCGGAGAGACCCAGAAAATGCACTACGCGACTCTGCTGCTTTCGAAAGGAGAGAGAAAACGAGCGCGGTTCCAGAAAAGATGTGTGTGCATCCCGCCCCGATTGATTAACTGACCCCCTTTCTGTTGAATGATGTACACCGCCCACCGGCGCCCGCCCAGATGGATGCGCAGAGGAGGGAGGGAGGGAGCGAAAGGGCCCTGGTCTGATTGTATGCAGCCATCTCGATCCATTAGCCGTGCAATAGCCGACCCATGAGATTGGGCTGCATGGCGGGTCTTGCCTGAATTCTCTCATGCGTTGCATGTCCCTGTCATTCAACAATAAATAAATAAATAAATAAATAATAATAATTACAGAAGAAAAAAAGAAGAAGCAGAGATGGCTAGAACGTGGGCTTCCATTCAGCCCCGAAAAAAAGGTTGACGCCACGTCCCCAGCCTGGCAAGCCAAAGACCCAATAACGTGGAGGGGTTGCAAAATGGGTTGCTCCGCTTGCAACATCATTTTTTTTCCCTCTCTGCTAGCAAATGTAACTTGCAGAATAATGGAAAAAACGGAGCTGGATTCCGACAGGCTGGTTGCGCAAGATTGTAGAGTCGCATTCTTCGCCGTGTGTGCGTTGAATGAGAAGTCGGCAGTGCATGTCGGCAAGACGACACCGCAGAGACTCGCAGAAAGAAACCCATCAAACTTGAACCCTACCAGTGTACGTATCATCGGGAAGGGAAGCTGCCCCTAGATTTGGCCCGATTTACTTTATGATTTGGAGCCGATGCTAGGCACCTTTCCTTTTTCCTTTTCCTTTCTTTTTTTCTTCCACGCTGTGACCGGTCATGCAAGTCATTGCCCCGCGGTCCAAATATCTTCAATACAACTCTTTTTAACGTTCGCAACCCCGTAAACCCATAACGCCGGGTTCCATATGATCGACTGCAGTCGCAATCACAATCACATCTTTGTAAATTATTTTGCATCGGTCTTCCGCAAACCCGCTCAATCGTAGGTGCTAGTCAGCTTCCTGGCCTGCACATCGCCCGAGATTCCCTCCCTCTCTTTCATGACACGCTGCCATGCGTCTGCGGCCCGCCCGCCAAAGCCACTCTCTCTCTCTTTCTCTCCCGCGTTCAAGGTTGGCCCCTGTAGATGAGAGAGGGTCCAACTACCTCTGTCCTGACATGTTTTGTACCATCTTTTTGCCGCATTCTCTCTAGTCTCCGCTCTTTGGCTGTTGTCTTGGGCCTGTTTTATCACGGGAAGAGGAAAAAGAGAAGGATACAAAAGAGGCATAAGCGATGGCACGTAGCAGCCAAGACCGGACCACATCGGGTCCCGTCGTCGAACTGATACTCACCTAGTCCTTGTACCATGACATTTCCGTGATTTGCGAAATTTCCTTGCCCTCTTTTTTTTCCCCTTGCATCATCATCAGTCTTTACGCAATTGATGCTAGTGCATGTCCACACACACAACTCACCCTCCCATCTTAATTCGCAAAGCCAGACACCTGGCTACCCACTCAGTGCAGAGAGAGGGGAGAATGGAGCAACTGTCAAAGCGCCCGACACCACCACCCAGTCCTGTCCAGTTCATTCGCGCGTGCTTTAGGTGACCCGGATTTTCGTACGAAACGAAGAACTTAGTCAAGCCAATTTTCTTTCTTGTAAATAAATGCCTCCAGAATACAACGTAACTTGATCACCAAACACGTGCGCGTTGTCGTGACCGCATCGGCAGCTTCAATAACGCACATACACACACACACACACACACACGCACTCCAGATCGACGGGTCCGCCTCCCCAACTAGTCTCAGCCCGCCAATATGCAGCCCGGTCGTCGCTCTGCATACCTCTATGACTGTGCAGTTCCCCCTAGTAACCACCACCAGCACTCCCTACCGCTTGCCGGGCTCTTCCACACACACCCCCTTTTCCCGCTGTCCGATTCAGTTGTTGTGCTTGGAAGATTCCATAGCTTCGAGAACTTTGACCGCACTTTCGCGCTCTGCTTCAAAAAATGATCCAACTGCGGATTCTCCCTTGGTTGTTTCAAAAGTGTGCATCTCTCCGCTAGGCCCAACAACACACTCCCCTCTCCATAAATGGGCTGGGCTTGTCAGAAGAGTTGGGTTTAAAAATAATCGAGATAGATTCTGGGACCCCTGTCTGCTTGTAGCCCTTCCCCTACGTATTTTTATTCACTTTTGCTCTTGCTTCTCCTTCTACGGCATTCCGGATCCTACCACGTAGCATCAGTCCATGCAACCTCTTGGCTGGTGGGTGTGCGGATGGCCGACTCGCCTTTTGCCGATGGAGCACGTAATGCATAGACATAAAAAGAGAGAGAAAAACACAGGCAATGACTGCAAAAGACGGTGACGTAAATTGTTTGGTATCTTTCATTGTATATGCAAAAACAAGTGGTATCAACTCTTGTAATAAAAAAAACTATATCTTTGACAAACCAAGTTGCATGCTGTTCCTGTATCCCAATATGTACCTGCTATAAAAAACAATACAGCTGTCAAAATAAACTCCGAGATCCTTTCTATGTAGTTGTAAACCCAAAGTCATGTCGTAAAATTCTGCTGTACCTGCACGCCCAGTGCCTGTGCAGTATCTGTTGCGCCGTATCCAAAAAAAAAAACAAAAAGAGGAAAACAAGGCTGCGTCTGTAGGACGTAGGCCATTGCCACAATGCATAACCCCCAGTCCAGCCCGGCGTGTCTTGCATGCAAGCTGCCTCCGAGAAAAAAGGGGAGTCCCTGTTCAAAATCCAAACTCCAGAGGTAATCGTACAATTTTTTAGGCAATTTTCTTGCGCACTGATTTTGTGAAGTGGGTTGAGCGCTTGGCGTTGGGCGTGCCGAAGATGCTTCCCGTGAGGCTGAGCACCTGACAGGGAAACCGTCTTTTGACACGCTGTTTCGCCACCGGTCATTAAACCACTCCGGTTTTTTTTGTGTCTGGAATAGCTATCCCTTAGCGAGAGAGGCAAGCCTCGCCACCCTTGGGCATTTGCGAGTTGTAGTACATGTTGTACATTTGCCAGTCGCCCTGAGAAGAGCCCTGCTGGGGTTGCTGTTGAGGCTGCTGCTGCTGCTGTTGCTGCTGCTGCTGCATGTAGACGGCGGGAGGAACACCCTGCATTTGCATGTTGCCCATGCGGAAGTCGTCGAGCGAGTCGAGGCTGTTGGAGGTGGGCATCATGGTGGTAGGGACGCTGGTGGGGATGTAGCCCGAGACGTAGTCGTCCGCAGAGGACGAGGGACTCGAGACGTTGGAGTTGATGTGCGAGGGGACGTTGGCGGCCCAGGAGTCGACGCTGCCACCGGCGGCGCCGGACATGGCGACGTAGTGCTGGCCGTAGTCGGGCAGCGGGGTGTACTCGGCCGAGGCGGCGAGTGGCGACATTCTGGGAGAGGGGATGGTCGAGGAGTGGACGGCGTGCTCGTCGTAGGCGGCAGGCGCCGAGTAAGGCGAGGACGTCATGGACATGCCCATGGACTCGCGCAGGCGGGTGAGCTCGTCCTCGAGGGCCTTGTTGCGGCGGAGCAGGTCCTGGACGGTGCGGTCGCGGTTCTGGTGGCGGCGCAACTCCTCGAGCTCGCACTCGAGACGCTCAATGTGCTCCTTGGTGCGGGCGCGGATGGCGCGCTGGGCCTCACGGTCGTTGGCGCGCTTGCGGGCGAGCTGGGAAGGCGTGAGGGTCGAGACGCTGCGGGTGCCTGTGGGAAGTTGTTAGCTTGTGATTGTTGGTACACTGGCGAGGTGGGATGAGGCGTACCCTTGCGCTTGGAGGGCTTTGTGGCAGGAGGTTCAGCAGAGACGGGACGTCCCATGTTTGTTGTCGAAGGCATGTTTGCTGGTTGTGTGCGGGTTGAGTGTGGTTGTGGTGGTTGTTGGCGGGAAGCTGTGAGCAGCTTGCGAGAGCGGAGGTTGAGTGGTGGTAGTGTAGTATGCGACAGTAGTGTGGTAGTGGTAGTAGATGTTGGCAAAGATGTCAAGCTGAGAGATTCTCGAAGCTGTGGAGTAGAGATAGATGCTGGCAAGGGGGCTGGCTTCTGTAGGATTGAGTGATCATGAACAAGATCTCGGAAGCATGGGTTGAGGGTATCGTAGTGTCTTTATAAAAAGTTGAGTCTACAGGTAGGTTGGCTGGCTTTGCGCAGAGCGAGGCAGCGTGGGTCCCTGAGACGGCGAGTGGGCTATGGGGTGTGTGGCCCGGTTGTTGCTTTAACCACACGCCCATCCAGACCTGGCTCCACCGAAGGGCGTGTCCCAAGCAGCGCCAACAGTGGGTCGTCTCCACTTTGGAGGGTGTGAGAGTCTGAGAGGGAAAGAGGGAGCCGTCTCCTCTGCCACAGGCAGTCTGGCAGTCAGTCTGTCCGTAGAAGCCGCATTCGGACGCCTCGGTGTCCCGCAAGTCCCCATGTACCGTAAGTATCTTTTGTACCTCATGTACCTCTCGTAGCCGCAAGTACCTCTTTGCCTTTATTATGCGCCTGCCTGAGACTTGCCTGGCCCCCCCTCTGCCTCTAACCTTGCGAAGCTCCTCTCGACGCATTTGGCACAAGGTACCAACCCAAAGGCAAGATGCCCAAGCCACGGCCACGGCCACGGCCAGCAGCGCCCACGGCACTAGCCTTCACCTACGGGCTCGCCGCCAACTGCACCACCTTTTTTCTTATCCTCCCCCAGCTGGTTATGGTACATGCATTTTGCATCTCGGCCAACTCTGCGACGTTGCTTTCCTAGTTGCACTTCCTTTACAGCTGTCACGGTCACACACGCTCACATACACGGCCACAACGCCTGATTTAGTCTTTGCTGTGCAGTCCCAATTTGGGCTTGGCACGATAAAACTTTTTGCAGTCTTTTTTTCCTTTTTACCCGTCCTTCACACTGACATTTCCCCAGCCTGTGGCGCGGCGTTGCCTGCTTGCAGCCGACGGATGACTGTGGCGAGAGATGGACGTTGACCGAGCCAGTCAGCCTGCGGCATTCCCGCCGAGCCACACCACCACACACACGCACATACATACAGTACACACACATACACAGTAATACATGTCTGCCATCAACAGCTGGCTCAACACAATGTACTGCCACGCTTGCTGAAAATGTCTAGACACCATTGTCTCTGCTATTGTTTTTTCTGCGCCCGCTGCGAAGAGGGTGCTGCTGAAATTAGAATACGAGACATCTCTAGCGTCTACAACATGCCTACGCCGGAGCGGCCCTCTTCCGGCACAGTAGTCTTCGTTGAAGCGCTCCCGTCTGAGACAAGACAGCCTCTCATTCTCAATTGACGGCCGCTTGTCACTATGTCTCTCGCTGGAGCTGCTAGTAGCCCCTGAAGTTTACCATCCCCCATACAACAGTTCTATGTATGGAAACTGTACGCGTACGGTATCTGGCAGCCAACGAGGGCAGTCGCCGTCCGTCTGCTCTGCGGCGCCAAGAGCTGCCGCGCCGGATATCGTTACCAATGAGGTGCGGTCCTCCCCAGTTTGTTCATCTGCGCCCCCACTAGCTTGCGCCAGCAAAGCAGTTTTCATGACTGACCACCAGTCGAGCAGGGCTGAAATGGCCTTGGTTAGTCTTTTTTTCGGCCCTGTAGGCGTCTGCCTTTTGCTCAGGCCAAGCAAGCCATGTAGCGATAGCCGGGGGGGCGCGGCGCATCATCAGTTGGGCCAGCTGCACGATAAAGTTTCGTACCGACAGTCAACGGCCAACCAAAACCCAGAAAACAAAGTTATGGCTTAACGGAGGTGCAGGTTTTACGTCCAATCGAAGTCTTTGAATTTTACTTAGTAGCGTCGGAGGTTTGCCCAAACATGCGCTCCCCCTACCGTAGTGAGCCCAAAGTCAGTTCCTGCGCATGCCCCCCGTCCCATACTTGCTCCCATGCTAGCGCCCTCATCGTAGACGAGCGGGCCTCGCAAAGGGCGAGGCGAGCGATTTGGCCACCAACCACGCACGTACAATGAATGACACTCCGAATCTAGCTCAACTGACATTGTATGCAACCATTCACATGACCGAAACAGAGTACCCATTCGAAATACGAGGCTGTTTCGCTTGCCTGCGACCAGATTCCGCGCTCACCTAAACCTTGAGGACGCTCTAGGATTGCGGGCCAAGCCTCGCTTGTTCCCTGACCTCACGCCATGAAGACATCATCGGCCAGCGTCCGACGTTTTGCTTGGCTTTTGTTGCGAAGCGGAACTAGTTAACCTAGCCGCCACGGCTCACCATAATGGCGTGAGCAGGCGATAAAAACAAACAAGCCCACGCCCGTAGAATGCAGGGCTGGAACGTCTACACCAGAGATACAACTCTAGACTTCATCCGTCCTGCAACGACACAGACCGAAGTCGGCTGGTGCAAGGGTCCGTCGGCAGAGAGCGAACCACCACCCCCGCCCGATGTCCGCGTGGCAGTTTTGCGGAGAATGTCCGTTTTTGGCGAAAGAAGAAAGCAGAAGCCAGAGTAGCGTCCTTTTTCTGGTTCGTTTGCCCGGCCATGCCATGCGACGGGCTGAAAAAATCTGTACATGAAAGGAAGGCCAAAACAATTAGCGTGCAAACTGGGGCAAGCAAACTAACAGAGATGCGGCGGGCCAAGATGCCCAGAATCCAGATGTCCATGGCCCCTGTCCGTCGCGTGGCAAGTGGTAGGGGTCTGCGCCCGTCTGCCCTCTTTTGAGCATCCTGTACAGGTTAGTGCCATCTTCAAAAATTCTCTCTTGAACAAACTTGGGCGTATGGTGTGTGGTGAGCTAGCTTTTTAGTGCAAGGCGTGCTTTCTGCTTGGCTATTGCTGCGCCCGTACCACATATACCACACTAATTCCTGTAACTCAAGAGAGAGCAGCTTCGGTGAGTGGCCGTGCCCGTCGGTGCCCGCTGCGCGCCCGGCAACAAAGTTTACTACGACTTCTCGACGTCGAACGGGCGCTGTCACTGGAGATGGGACAGATCGGATCCTGCGGTATTATGCCGACCGTCCCGTCAATGTCACTGTGACTGTGTCAAAATGATTGCTTGCGGCCGTTTTGCCACAGAACTACGCGAGGGAGTTATTTACAAGAGTTTGTTTTGTCTCTTCCGCACGGCACGGCAGACAATGTTTTCGTGATCTATATCTTTGTAGAGCAAGGGAGGGTGCGGCGCAACCACAATATGCGGGAAGAAAGACATCGCCGAAAATAGATTGCAATGCGTGGCTGCCATGCGAATTTCAGGTTTTCTTTTTCAGCATCTTGTCCGTTTTCCTGTTGCACAGCATAGGGAAAAAGGGCCATGGCTCGCGAACCCAAACTAAACTTTAGTTAGTAGAGGGGCATACATGATGACGTCGGGTCCGCATCTGGTCGTTTCCCCAGTGTTAATAAATAAACTCTGAAAATATAGTTGGCCGGTTTTTGTTGCCAAGAAAATATGGGTATTTCCAGAACCCATAGAAGAAAATAACCAAACGATCACGGACCGTCATTTGCTGAGCTGCGGCAGCTCTGATGAGAGCCGGGGAGGGTGAATACGCCGATGTGAGAGTGTAAGACAGTTCATGGTGGCGAGCGCGCAGCGCAGCGCGCCAGCCGGCCTTGGACGTCTCATTTCAGCTGGAGGAGGCACACACACATGCACACGCTTGTGATCCTCTAGCAGATCCCTTATGCAATAATATTGGGTGTGTTATACGTCCTCGCCTGTCATCCAATACTACAGCACTAGCACTACACGGCTGAAGCTGCAAGGCTGGGAGCCTCGTGTGGCTTGCTTGCAGCCGCTGATTTGACAGGTAGGCGAATGCAACTCTGACAACAGCTAGTATGTAAAGCAGAACAGGACAATTCCGTGCAAGTACAACTAGACAATTACGCATGCTCTTTTGTCTTTTGCCACTGGCATTGTGACTGGTTTTCGTTACGAGGATGTGGTCTGCAGATGCCATGCAATCGAGATGGGGAATCCCAATTCCCCATTATGACTCTAACCAAAACAGCGACATCGGGACTCCTTGGTGATTCCAAAATTCTCCAGCCAAGGCATCCCGAAGCCCATGTCTGGCGTTATCACGAGGTGGCAAATCGAAACACGGTGATGCGTAAGTAGGTGGCCTTTTTAGCGTGCCAATGCATTGGCCTCTCGCTCGTATACGATACCAGTGGGCGTGAGGCTGGGCATCTACTCCCAAGAGCCCACGATGGAGAACGCGCGCGGCTTTTCGAGGGATGACCGGCCCTGGATGACTGCTTTGGGGAGACAGCCCCGACGGGTTCTAGATGGGCTTGCGTTGGGATGTGGGCGGCGCAAATGGTGGCCGTGGCGTTCTAGCCCCAGCTGAGGCTGCGCCGTACAGCGGTGCCTCGTGACTGAGCAAGCTGGCAAGCTCCGTGGCCTGGTGGAAAGAAGACAGCCCAGACTGTGGACATTGAAGAATCCACCACAAATCCAAGGGTAATCCCTAGCGAGAGAAGGGAAAAACGAAATAAGCAAGCCACGCGGAGATTTTCAGGCGCCTCAGCTGGGTGGGATAATCTAACGAGCAAGCCATGAAGCCTCAGCTGGATGCGCCTCGAACTATCTAACTGTGTACAGACTTGTCCGCACTGGGCAGGTAGCACTATCCCTCCTCTAAAATAAATAAAAATAAAAATAAAAAGTGATAAAATTATTGAATTCGGCATTGCTCGAATCTCCTTCTTTCTTTCTCTACAAATGAATTTACTACTGAATCATTCGCATCGTGCGATTGTGGGATCGCTGTGCCGTGTCTGAGCGGATGCAGTCTGTTGCAGTCGTATACGAAAGCAAGCACCGTCGCAGCGGAACTTTCTCCTTTGTTCCACCAAGGATGACATGATGTTTTCCATCGTGTGCAATTATCGACAGTAAAAATAAATAAATAAATAAATAAACGAGGCGGGCTTGCCTTCCTGTGCTGGACTAGCCAAGGTGGCAGATATGAGGCGGCGCATCTGGCCTCTCTTCTCTGCCACCAGCTAGCGCAGTTTACAGGGCGTGTGCACAGAGTAGCGCAGTTGCAGGCTCGTATGGGCCCATTACCTATCCTCCCCGCAAAATAAAGTGCTGGTGCTTCTTCGCTGTTGAGCCTCACGCGGCCAACTCATCCGTACCAGCGAGGTGCAGGGCTAGCGGAGGCCACAGCCTCGAGGCCCCCTCCAGGCGGCGGTGCAGCTGCAGCTGGTGCAACCCTTCAGTGGACCGCCTGCGCCGCGGACTGCCCAGCGGGACACCACTCTTAGCGCTACCTGCACCTCGTCTAGGTGGCTCCTCCACTGGCAACTCCAGCGCCGTACCTCAGCGGAACTCCCACTGTAAAAAAAAGAGTCTCGCCCACTTTCCGCCGCCTGCATTTGCATCGCCCCCCCGAACGCGAGTGACTTGTTCCTCCACCGCCGAATATACCTGCATCGGAGGTACCGAGATGCGACATCATCACACTTTTTCTCTCCCACCCACGGCACCTCGACCGGCAGCTTCGGACTCTCGCCGTGCGTCTAAACCACGTTTTTTTACTACCTGCTCCATATTCGTGCATAATGTAGAAAAAGAGACCTCCGGATCATAGATCTAAAAGTGTCGCAAAATCCTGGCTCAGCTGAAGATGACGACCTGCCATCCCAAGTCCTGCGCCCGATCCAAGATATGATGGGGACTCGGTCCACGTCGGCGTATTGCGTGCTTCCACACGACGTGCTTCTAAACGACGTTGAACATTTTGTTTTAACCCGATCTCCATAATAGTGATCAGAATTTACTCGTCATCTATTTTCGTCTGATCAACGAATCTGTCCATTGCGCCGAGATGCTGCCCACAAAGCTGCCCAAGAGCCATTCCACATACCAGCAAAGCCCTTTGTACACTGCGTCCACCACAATACAACTTCTCCAACAGACTGTCTCATTTCGCTATCTATAGAACAAGACAAAGTCTCTCCCTCCCCCGCTTCGGCACATGGCCTCTGAGTTTCAGTCGCCAACCCCTCTCTCAGTTCCTCGGCCCAGCAACACACACACACTGTCTTTTGAGACAAAAAGCCTTTTTGTAGCAGCCCGATTCCCAATCCGGCCTTTGCGGATGTGCTGTTTCTGGGTTGCCTCTTCACCACTTGACCACTTATCCCGCGTTAGTGCAGAAGCTAGCCCATGCACCCTCTTCCCCGCCTGTCGCGCGGCCAGCCGGGCTGCCCGATCACCGCGGTGGCCTAATTAGGCAAAACGGCCAAGTGTGTGTGGTGTGGTGCCCTTTTTTATAGCCTATGTGTGTGCATGTTTTTTCTTTTTAGCACCAGTACATCATCGTCTACATTCAATCCGTACCAGCCAAGTTGCTATTTGAGTCACCGCTAATATCCCATAGCCTTTGAACTCTATCACCACTGTGCACTCACTAGCAAGTTTTGCTGTCAGCATCGTCCATGCAGCTAAATTAGAATCAAAGTTGCGGAGTGCCTCTATTTTTTTTGCCACGCGCGCAACGCTCGCCTTCGACGAAACCTTTGCTGCATCTCTCAACGCCATCGTCATTGCCTTCGCCATCCACGCCCCCTCCAACTCGTATCACCGTTGATTTACTTTGATCCCTCGATCCTTTTTTTTTTATGCACAGCCAAAAAGCGGCTTTCCACAGTAGCCGATACCTCCCATCGGCTATTAGGCTGTTGTCTCGTCTTAACTGATACCCGCCCGCGCCACACACACACTCACACACAACAGTCTGCAAAGGGCTGAGACAGACGTCATCCCCCCTTTTTAGTCCACCAAAAGTCAATGAAAAAGCAGAAGGAGGGAAAAAGACGTTGCCTTGTAGACGCCACTTGGTCTTAGACATTCTCACCTCCTTTCATTTCCAAAAGGATCGTCTGGTTCAATTTGCTACCTGCATGGGCCATGCCAGCTGAACTGCTCACACGCGTGGTGTCTGGCCCGTTCGTCGGCCATGTCGCATACATTACACGTCTACTTTGCCATTTCGGCTGTGTGTGTGGCTGTTTGCAGTTTACATCCAATAAGACATGTGTTTTGTTTTTACCATTTCTGATTTGTTTACCGCTACGTAGCCCGCGGGACGTGTGTCTTTGTTTTGCCACTGATGGCTGCAGTAGCCCGGCGCCAAAAAAGTGCTGTCCACCAACCACAACCGTTTTGATGACAGACAACAGCTGAATGTGTCAACCAACGCCCTGCAGCTAATGAGATAGTTTTCATTTGTCACTGCATATTATTTTCCTCTCTGCTATGCACCAACAATCGCCTGTGCTTTTTTTGCCCCAACACCCCTTCATCATGGATTTCAAGCCCCAGATGTACCTCGCTACATCGACCCCGAGCGCATCATGATCGCCCTAACCTAGAGATCTCCCCCTCACCTGGCCTCCGTCGATCCCTTTCTTGCATTCCAGTCCGCGCCGCATTGCCCCTGCGTAAATGCAGAAAGGAAACTCTTTCCCCGCGTAGACTAATTTCCATGTGCGTCGTCTTTATTTAGCAAAAAAACGCCGCGGCGGGGCGGGTGTTCCAGCTTCCCGTCAACCCCCAAGCGAGTGCCGTCGCCGCCTCACTAGCCATAAACATAACTTGCTGGTGCACAAGTTTAGAGCTTGACGCTGGTTCCCTCGATCTAATAGGCTAAGAGAGGTCACAAGAGTCATGGTCGATTCGCCAAAGCTGGGGGAGTATGTACCAAAAGTCAAAACCACACTACCTATATGTTCGACGTCGGTCTGTCAGTACGCACCCATCATCGGGACATGTCCCTCCGTCGGCTGTTTTCACTTGGTATTCGCACTGTCGTTTATCCCAGATACTGGAGTGATGTGAGAATGTGAATGTGTCCTAGCACGTTATGCAGGACCGATTAGGATATTCTATATACATATGTAAATGCAGAGTGTAGCCTGTATCCTGTGTATCCCATGTGCCCCGTGTCCCGTGTCTATGCACCCATGCTCTATCGACCAAACCGTCAACGCCACATATGCATGCCCCAAAAGCCACCGATGATCCATCCCCTTTCACTGCTCGGTCTCCTTGTCCGGGGTCGCAGCGCCGTCCTGCGGCGCCGTCTCCGGCACCGCCTCCAGCAGCTCCTCCAGCCCGCCCACCGTCGTCGGCCCGCTCATGCCCGCCGGCGGCAGCGCCCACTGCGGCAGCGGGCTCGTGTACGACCACGCGCCGTCGGCGTCCTCGTACCGGAGGCTGTGCAGCCAGAGCGACAGCTCGTGGCTGCCCGGGTCCGAGTACAGCGGCGTCGCGCACACGGCGCAGAGCTCGCCCGTCATCTTCTCCGCCCGCTTCTTCTCGTACTCGTCCACCATCTCGTCGTAGTACACCACCGCCTGCGCCACCTCGTCCTTGCCCATGCGCGACAGCCGGCTGATGATGTCCTCGTCAGTGTTCTGCCTCGCCTCGGGGTCGTCGTGCCCGAGATCCACGCCCCAGACGCGCTGGTTGGCGTAGATGGGGTCGTTCTGGATCGGGTAGCCCAGGTGCTGCAGGTGTACCCGGATCTGGTGCGTTCGGCCTGTTACCGGCAGACAGCGCACAATCGAGTATCCCGTGTTCTTCCGTGTAATCTCTCCGTCCGGCGACTGCATGACTGCCGTGCGCGGAGGATAGTAGGCCAGCTTTTTGAACACCGTTCTCGCCGACTTGCCATTTGCTCTCACACGGTTCAAGCCGAGCTTGGGCGAAATCTGTAGAATAGGCATGTCGCAAACAATCTCACCGTCCGGAAATTCACCCAGCACACGAGCAAGGTACTCTTTCCGTACCGTCCGTTCCTTGATCTTGATGCCCAGGTCTTCCGCCGCCCGCGGGCTCTTGCCGATGAACATGATGCCGCTCGTCAGGCGGTCCAGTCGGTTACAGGGATACGGCATAAAGTCCTTGCCGCGGTCCGACTTCATAATCTCAATAACAGAGTTGAAGTTGTAGCGCCCAGCCGGGTGGACAGGCACGCCCGCCGGCTTGTTAATGACAATCATGTCTTCATCCTCGTGGATGATGCCCACGGGCTCCGCCGTCACAGGCGGCTCGTGGCGGTGCAGCGTGTGCGAGATCTTGTCGCCGTTGCGTACGATGTATTCGGGACCGACTCTGCGGTTGTTCACAAAGATATCACCAAGTTCCATCGCGGCGCGGTAGTATTCCAGCGGTCGGTCGCGAAACTCGCAGGAGAAAATGTCGATCAGCGTGCGTCCGCGCCATCTCTCCTTACACCACGTATTATATGTAAAGTGATATGGCTCCACGCGGCGCAAGTCGTCCTCGAAGACGTACGGCCGCGGCCACAGATCGCCGGCGGGGGTGATGAGAGGCCCCGGGGCCGCATCCATCGCGGCCGCGTGCTTCTCATGCTGTCTCCTGGCCTTGGCCTCATTCCTTGCCTGCCTGTCAGTGACGGACAGCTTCTTGAGCGCCTCCACGGCCGCCGCGCCAACGGCCGCCTCGCTGATATCGGCCGCAGCGGGGGCAGTCATGCTGAATTTCGCAATCTGTCGCGGGACAGTGGTCGTTCCGTTTGCGCCGAGGGATAGGGCAATGGGTCGAATCAGTCGACGCGTTAGCATCGAGTGACTGGTGCGATGTTCCACAACAAAAGAACTTTGCCTTTACACTAGTGTGGTACAAACCTTCGAAATATGCAGTCACCCGTCCCACGCGACTTTGCGGGTTCGCTGTGCCCCTCTGCCCGTTTCAACAGTGACCCTGAAAAAATGGCGGTCGGGGGAGGCAGAATCACAGTTGGCTGCTGACATAATACTGTCGTCGGCGCAGCCTCACCCCGGGCTTCGGTCGAGCTAGCATCTGGGGCCGCCATCGTAGCCTCGGCAGCCACGAGCTTTCATCCAAATAATCGACTGCCGTCGCCAACTTGCCCGCTTTTCAGGCATGCAACTTGAACTTTCTTTGTAAACGCTCCCAAATCGATCATCAGATATCTCTATCTCAAACTTCGTGATTAGCGGCTCAATTACTCGCGAATCACACGCCCCCAGCTATTTCACTGCCATTGCATTGCCGCCAGTGTATTTACTTTACGGCTTTCGCTCGCTAGTCGGAGGCTCATCCTGATCCGGCTTTGCCAAGATTTATATTCACACCAAATCACAAGTTTGTTGCATTTCATCACTGGATCATCATGGTGTCGACGGACATTAAGAACCGCAAGCGGGAGGACTATCCGTTCATTCTTGACTACCGCACGCGCTGGTACGTTGATAATGCCAAGTGTACTTTGGCTACAATGCTGGTGACATCCAAGTACTTATGCGTTTGAAGGAATGACAATGACATGTATGATCACATGAACAATTCTGTTTACAACTTCTTGTACGTTTTGCACGTGCCCACCAAGATGACCCGGCCCTGAACGTCTCTAGATTCGATTCTGCCGTCAACGCTTATTTGATTGAGCAGTGCGGCCTATTACCGCCCACAGCCACGGAGACACCTCTT
The DNA here is from genome assembly GCA_002796755.1 of Paracorniculantispora psalliotae. Classification (NCBI taxonomy): domain Eukaryota; kingdom Fungi; phylum Ascomycota; class Sordariomycetes; order Hypocreales; family Cordycipitaceae; genus Paracorniculantispora; species Paracorniculantispora psalliotae. The sequence goes on from PHFE01000095.1 coordinate 1,192,880, forward strand.
GCTGTCCATTCTCATACGGACTATCTCGCGTCGATAGCCTACCCCGCTGTCGCAGAGGTTGGCGTGCGCGTGAACAAGCTCGGCAAATCGAGCGTCACCTATGAGGTAGCCCTGTTTGAGCGCGGTGTTGAGGGTGTCAAAGCCGTGGGCGAGTTTGTCCACGTTATGGTTGAGCGAGCGACGGGCCGTCCTACGGCGACGGGTATGAGTGAAAAGCTGCGTACGGCTTTGGAAAAGATTCACAAGGACAGACCAAAGGGCAGCAAGCTGTAATTGTCCCGACAGTACTGAGGACTATACGCTACAGCGACGTGGAAACCTGCCGGCAAGAGTGAGACCTATCTACGGATATCATTTGTTGAATTATAGCATGTACAACAACAGACGGCGCTGCCGTGTATATACTCTTCTACGACACATCATCTCTTAGCCTGTTTGCTGATGGTCCGCATCTTCGCCTAATCCAGTCATGCATGAGTCAATGCTTCTCAGCTCCCCGAGTTCCCCCACAGGTTCTTCCGCCCACAGGGAACGTCTATTTCTAGGCCTAGCTTTATCAAGCCACAGGCCCCAGCTCAGATCGAACTTGCCTGCGTTACTACCGCCTTCGACCGTGGTTCTTGGCTTCAATGTAATGTGACTGATCGGATTGTACAGGGTAATCTGCATAAGGGTAGGCGATGGATGGTGCTCGAGCAAGCTATGATAAATCAAAAACTAAAAGTATACAGGGGGCTTGGAGAGAAGACGAGCGCATTACGTTAAAAGTCAATTCTGAGCCTGCCAATCATCGCCTTAGCTGGAGAACCCCATACTCGAATCATTGCAGCGTTGCACGCTTTAACGGTCCGCCCCGCAACCGCAGAGCTGCTAGCTCCCGAGGTAACTTCATTATGCTACTGGTTTTAAATATTTGGTTGGATCGGGATCATTGATCTCCCTCGATGTGGCGACCTGTAACCCGCAATGACGAGCGTGCTGCGGACTGGCGGAAGCTTCGTTTCGCTGGCCCCTTCTCCGCACAAGCTCTTGCGAAAAGATAACCTCGGCGGCACCAGAGAAGCATCTCCAAAAGCATTCTTGAACGGGTTTGCCTGCTCATGTTCGGTGTTTGCCCCGTCACGACCATTGGTCAGCCGTAGGAGCCTCACAGAAACCGACCATGCCCCCTCTGGCAGTTGCGCTGCATAATCACCTGCTTAGATCGGCAGCTGGCTATAGCAGAAGACGGGGAAACTGGAGAATGTCCAGCAGATTGCAGCCACCGGGTTGGGTGTGGTGGTCCCGTCGAGATAGGCCAAGTCCGGGGCGAGTTTTCATTACCTCTGAGAAACTGTCCTTCAAAGCTTACGGCGCCGCGTCCTCGTACGACGGGCAAACAGGGAGCTCTTAGTGCCGAAGAAAGTCGACGGCGCATTGTGCGCCTCTGCGTGAAATGGTACATATTCCCATATGTAAACAACACGCAGGGCAAGATTATGCAGTCGAGATAAACTTTTAGGTCCATGTCACTCAGCCATCCTTAGTTGCAGGAACGGCGCCTGCAGCGCCCTGAAGATCATTGTTTTCAGCCACCCGCCCCAGTCTTTGCAGTAGGGCTGGCCACAATGCCGGGACTAACACTGGTGGAACAAAGCGACGGAGCAACAAGAGACTCAACGAACCTGCAATATTCGGCAGATTGAATAACCACCCACTTTCTCCAGGCAACTATTTACTTTCCCCAGCCGTCACACTTATCATCTCGACGCTCACTCGCAGAGCGCAGGGCAACCAAGGGGCTTCAGCAGGGGCCAGCGCGACTAGTCATCTTTAGCGGCTGATACGGTACTGTAATCTCGCGCTCTCTCCGGGCGCACGACAATAGTGTACTTGCCTGTTTGGGAAGGTCGCCTAGGCGTTGGGTCCGCACTACAGCCCGCCTTGGAACCATGTCAGCGTTTCGAGTTGCCTTTTGGCAGACGTCGACTGGGATGCCAATGGCGCAAATGAGGCCCAGCTGCTTCATTACCCTTGGGCATGGGAGCATGGGGAAGATGACCACGATGCGACGGCCGAGGAGGGGCGCAGAGAAGCAAGCTCTATAAAGTAAGCTGCTGCCCACGGCATTCTTCGTTGGTGATCCTTATTAGCATACGCATTCGCATCTGAAGCTTCATTTCTACTTCCAAACCATCTCTCCTTTCTCACATACCCTACCATCACAATGCGCTTCGCTACCGTTGCGGCTCTGCTGCCCTTGGCCCTCGCCAACCCCATGGTTGAGCGCTCTGAGCCTGCTCCTCTCTTCCTCCACGAGGCCGAGACCGACCTGGTCGCCCGTGGCGGCAGTGACAAGTTCACCATCAAGTTCAAGGCTGGCAGCCCTTTGTCCATCCTCGACACGGCGATTAGCCGCATTGGCGGAGGCGAGGTCATCCACCGCTTCCAGAACAAGCTTGTCGGCTTCACGGCCCGCCTGGACAGACCGACTGTCGAGATCCTCCGCCTGCTGCCCGGCGTTGAGTACATTGAGCAGGACACCAGCGGTGCTACGACCGGCTACCGCACTCAGAACGGCGCCCCCTGGGGCCTCGGCCGCATCTCGCACCGCGAGCAGGGCTCCCGCGACTACATATACGACACCTCCGGCGGTGAGGGCGTCTGCGTCTACATCACCGACAGCGGTGTTGATGAGACCCACCCTGTAAGTACAACTATGCAATTCAGAATCTTGATTTAGGTTTCCATGTTACCTCGAGACGTGTCGCGCTCGTGGGGCGACATTGAAACTAAAAAACCACCACATGGTCTCACGGCACCAAAGTATAACGTGCTGACCGCTTCGCGATGTAGGACTTCGAGGGCCGTGCCCATCAAATCAAGAGCTTCATTGAGGACTCCAACGTTGATGATCTTGGCCACGGTACGCACTGCGCCGGCACCATCGGCTCTGCCACCTTTGGCGTGGCCAAGAACGTCACCATGTACGGTGTCAAGGTCATCAGCAAGGACGACCACTTCTGGTACTCTGACCTGATTGCCGCCTACGACTTCATCCAGGACGACGTGAAGACGCGCGACTGCCCCAAGGGTGTCGTCGTCAGTGGGTCCCTCGGCGGCAGCTACTCCAAGGTCCTCAACGACGCCGCCAACAACATGGTCGATGCCGGCTACTTCATGGCTATTGCTGCCGGCAACAACAACAAGGACACCAAGGACTTCTCGCCCGGCTCGGCCTCCAAGGTCTGCACCGTCGGCGGCACCCAGTTCGACGACAAGCGCTACGCCAGCTCCAACTACGGCCCGGCGGTTGACATCAACGGCCCCGCCGTCAACGTCCTGTCTACTCTCCCCGGCAACACCACCGCCTATTACACCGGCACGTCCATGGCCACTCCTCACATTGCCGGCCTGGCTGCCTACCTGGCCAACACCGATGCAGGCCCCGTCAGCCCTGCCCTGTGCAGAACTATGGTTAACATGGCCACCCAGGGCAAGATCAGCAACCAGGTCGGCAACACTGTCAATCTGATTGCGTACAACGGCAACCCGATCGCCAGCAACTAAAGAAAGTAAAACGTATGAAGCGTTACAAAAACATGTATATAGTATTTAATGGCACAATGGTCTCGGCCTGTAAATAAATATAAGACCAGTTTCGGATTTCAGCTTTTATTTCTGTTTCATGTCTCTGTGAAATGCCTACTGCAATTCTTCAAGGAGCGATACTGCACCCTGAAGGTTCTTTTTTCTAGATGTAGCGGTAGTTCTATCCTAATTTATTCGCGAGGAAAGCTTGTAGTGACCATATAAATTAAGGTCACTCCTCAACATCCTATCACACGGGCAAAACCTCCGAACTCACTTACTGGAGGTCGTATGTGAGCCACTTGCCATCCTGCTCACCACTCTGGAGCATCTTCTCAATAAACTCCAGATCAGCCAGCGCCTCCTCCATCGACTGCGCCGGATCCTGCTTGCCGTCGCGCAGTCCCGCGGCCCACGCCGCCACCTCCTCCGGTACACCGCTTGCGCGCTCAAACGTCTTGCTGACGGGCTCGGCGCCAGCGCCCTGGACCGTGACCGTGGCATCACGCACGCGCACGCTGCCGTTCTCATACGCCGCCTCAAAGTCGTAGGCGTTGATGTGCGAGCCAACCGTGTGCTGGTACGTACCTGTGGCGCCGGAGCGCGTCGTGATCAAGGCGGCCACGCTGTCCTGCGGCAGCAGGTACTCGCGCATCAGCGCCGTGCGGGCGCTCACCTTTGCCGGGCGCGAGTCGAGGCGCGCCGGCTGCTGCGCGGACGCATCGGCCAGATTTGTAGCCAACAGGAGCAGCATGCGCGCGCCGGCGGCAAAGTGCACGCCGCCGTCGAGCAGGAAGCCGCCCTGGAACGTGGGTGTCTTGCGCCACTCCGTGTTGTAGTACTTGCCGTCCTTGCCGACAAAGTTGCTCACGCGGATCGAAAAGTGCGTCACCTTGCCGAGGTCTAGCTTGGCGGCCTGCTCCAGCGCGTACGTGAAACGCGGGAAATAGCGCTGGTTCTCCGCGATGGAGAGGGTGGCGCCGGTGCGGCGGACCTCGTCGCTGGAGGCGTAGGCGATGAGGGCCTGCGCCGTGGCGACGTCCTGCGCGATGGGCTTCTCGGCGAGCACGTGCTTGCCCGCGGCCAGGGCGGCGCGCACAAACTCGGGCTGCGACGGGATGGGCAGCGCGATGATGACGGCCGAAACGTCATCGCGAGCGAGCAGGTCGGCGAGGGCGCGACCGGCGCCGGCATCCTCGGCGTACAGGTCCGGAGCACTACCTGCGAGGGCCGCGGCGGCCTCGGCCGACTTGACGGACCGAGAGTAGATGGCTTTAAGAGAGACCAAATCACATTGCTTAACGGCGGGCTGGAGATGTGGTGAGCAGGAGCGGGTGTGGTAGAGTTAGTTGGTTGTGAGGCTCACAATGTGCTGCTCTTTGATAAAGATGCCGCTGCCGAGGATAGCGATTCCTATGGGAGCCATTTTGATTTACGATTGAAAATAACTGATCAGACTTCTCGCCATTCAATTGAAAGACGAGTTTTAGGACGGCTTTGCCAAGTAATTGAAGTGGGAAGATATTTGCGCCAGATGCGGGGATGCGCTTTTCACCCCGCGTGGGTCAAGGTCTGCGAGGTACTTCTGGAAATGCGGAGGAGCAACAGGATTGCGGTCTATTATTTATTGTATCATATTATATTACACAATATAGCGGTGCAATTCGAGCGCTTCCAACGCGAGACATTGCTCTGACGTACAATCTAAATCTCAACTGATAATCCATGTGTCGGTGACGTAGTGTATCGTTCCTACTGATACCATCCAAGCCCATCCACGAAGCTTCCTTTTGCCGATGTATCTTTTTGCCTTTCAAACTTGCCCCTCGACCATATCTTAGGCCTCTTCGAATCGATATAACTGTTCAACGCAAAGTCGCGTAAAGTGTCTCCGCCGACGCTCGCGCAGCACTCTCTCGTAGCCGTCGTCATCCTCCAACGGTCGGTCGGTCGGCGCAAACATTGATATGCGAGTTGGGTTTTCATTTTCGTCGTCGCTCATCAGATCAAGGTTTTCGCGATGGATTTGGACAATCAGGATGCGAATGCGCGGGGCAAGTGCGGCAGCGTGCTTATGGCAGCGCCCAAGCCTGCGTTTGATTGGTGCAGCCATACTGGTCTGGTTGCTTGGAGATGGGTTATTTGCGCCTTGCACTTGGGTAAAAGAAATGATGAATGTATATTATTGTGTAAGAGAGAAGATGGATAACAATGCCACCTGTCAATCGGCAGCGGTAATAAATGACGACTACGGCGGTCCAACTCCCCAGCTGGTGAGCTGGCACATCCTGTCCACCGCAGCGCAAACTCACACATCACGGTGCATATACAAGCCTTGCGTGCCGCCCACCATTATGCACAGCATCCCTGTAGCGGAATTGCCTGCAGGTAGATGTGTTACACGGTTCTCTCGTCGTTCCCGTCAGCTTCCCCAACGCTGTAAACGTTTCTTTGGTGAACTATAGCGAAAAGTGATCATAAGCTAAGTGCGGTTTTAGAATACCAAGAATCATCTCCAGTCAATTCTTCCAATTCGTTTTTATCTCCTCTGAATACCAAAATGCGCACTCGTCCCCTCACGACCTGCCCCTCCAATCGCATGTCGCCAGCGTGGCCCTGCATGAGCACCCCATCAGCCAGCCAATCCACCACTCACCCATCGCCCACCCACACCACATCGATTACGGCGTCGCCCATTCAGAACGAAAGAAAATTACTCCACAATCAGCGGCGCATATATGTCGTGGCGTGGCTGTTGTGTGGTTAATCAAGACGAGAGGGATATCCTTTTTGAATCGCGATGAGGAGCCCGCCTGAATAGACTGGTAGTGAGAGAGAGAGAGAGAGCCACTTTGTAGCTCTAGCCAGAGCTGAGCATATTCAATTGTAATCAATAATCGTCTAAACTTGTACATAGATTGAACACACTTTGGTGCTAATCCGCCCAGCAAGTGCAAAAGCCTGTATGTCCCCGACGCCAAAACTTCCGCTGCTATGGTATCTTTGCCTGTATCCCTAAAATAGACATAAATCTTCGTGAAAGAAATAAATTGAGCAAAGTCAAATCAAAACTATAGTCCGTGTTCCCGTTAAATAAGTTCATCTGCATCGTCCATGTCTTCTTCAATACCGTCCAAGAAGTGGTTTCCGTCATATTTTGCAACCGCGGGTAAGTCCTCTTTGATGGGGAACCCGTACTTGAGCACACCTGCTTCGCCGCCCATGATGCCAGAGGGCGCGATCGGATGGCCTTCGCGCAGCCACTTTTGCAACTTCAGGGCGGAGCGGGAGACTTCCATGCAAATGTGCCAGTTGTCTAGGCCAATCGATAAGAGCGCGACGACCATAAGCATCTTGGAGAAGCGGGCGGTCGGCGTGTCGTGGCCGCTTGGCACTAGGCCAATAGTCATCCAGTGGTAGACTCCAAGGACCGTCTTCCATTGAGCGAGCGGTATCTCCCAAATGTTGATCCACGTCTGCAGAAACTCGTTGGCGTCGCACACATGACTTGTCGGCACGCGGGCCAGGATGGCACGGCAGTAGATGAGCGCCACGTTGCGGATGATGCGGTACATGAGATCAGGTCGCTGGGGCGTCGTGTAGTGGTCGCTTCCGCTTCTGGATGGGGATGTGGTCGGCGTCGCTGTCGACTCCGCCTTTGGCGTGGGGCTTTCGAATACACTGCTGGAATACGTATTTTCGGGGGAATCATCCCATCGGGCACTCGTGCCGTTGGAGGAGCGATCAGCGTTGGAGTCGGTATCCGTCAGCGCCGATTGCTGGTTTTGCGGCGGCGGCGGTGGCGGCATCTGCTGCGTTCTCTGCTGGTGCATCTGCATCTCTTCCCGCTTTTGCTGCTCCTTGTCGCCCTGCTTCGGCACGTTTTCGGGGAGCATGGATATGCGCTGGTATGTCCAGGCCGCCAGCTCGGCGACTTGCTGGAGTTGCTCCGCTGTTTGCTCGTCGGGCAGATCGAGGACGAGCCGGAGCAGATTGCGCATGTCATCGAGAAGCTGGTTCGCGTGCGGATGCAAGTCAAGTGTGGACGCCGGGCTAGAGAATGGCGGCCAGTCCGACATGAAGGGAGAGTTAAATGATACTTGATAGGGCACCATGAAATCGTCCTTGAACTCAAATCCCTCCTGATCGAACATGGATGTTGGAATTTCGTGCGCTAGAGCAATGGTGATGTCGTCACTAGCACCGGTTAGTACAGTCTGGGATAATGCATACATGCAGTCTTACGTGATGACGGTCTTGGCGAGGAAACCCTGCATTCCCAGCGATTGGAAGCCTCCTCGAATTTTGATCATCGACTTCAGCCCAAGCATGTGAGCCTGCATCTCCTCTGTTGTTCCCCAGTACCACGAATCAAGTACCATTTGAGCAGTGCCCATGATGACCTCGTCACTGAGATTCTTGCCCACCTTGGCAATATGCTCATTGATGAGTTTGTGAACCGCACTTTTGTGTGCCCACACGACCATCTTTGGTACCTGACCAGTCTCGTTCAAAAAGCAGGCTGATGTGTAGAGGATGATTTGAAGATTCAGCGGTGATTTGATGGAGAGGGGAACCCAGTGCTTCATGAAGCGGTTACTGGGCTCCGGGGCGCCGTCGACGACAGCCTTGAATCGGCAAAGGAGTTGTAGGTCTATACACAGTCAGAAAATGAGGAAAATGGGTTGGACATAGCAAAAGCATGACGTACAAATTCGGACAAGCTCAATATTTAGCTTGTTGAGAGTCATAGGAAGGTTGTGGAGGTGGTCTTCGTAGCTGCTCACTTGCAGCGGGGGTCTCGTTGCTCGTTCGGCCATGCGCAACAATGCTCTCGAGTCCAATGTGTATTCGTCGTTGACTACCTTGTTGGCAAAGTTGACTCGGACTTGCAGAATAGTCTTTAAGAGTGTTCGCATGTTTTGAGGCTGTAAAAGACCCGTCTCATCCTTGACAATGATTTTGAATGGCTGTGATTTGCCACCAGTGCTGGTTTTGGGATCGACCTCGCCTTCATTGTCTTTATCATTGCTGTCAGAATTCGTCAAGCTGCGATGCGAGTTTTGGCGTCTCGGAAACTTGACGGCGAACGTTTGCGAGCCGCTTCTCTCGATCTGATCGCGCGTCTCCCGTTCGAGTTGAAGGATAGCGTCTTGTAACTCGCCGACGTCGAGATGTGAATAGGCGGGGCCTTCAACGACCACTTTGACGTCGCTCGGCCGGGTGCTACCTTGACTGGAAGCTCTGCAAGCGGGTATGTTAGCATACGAAAGGAAGCGCGGAGGCGCGGACAATGACGAACCTCCTGGTGGTGGTAGTTGTATATTCACAAGTCGTCTGAGGAAATCTGCGCAAGCAATTCGTGCAAGGCTGGCCTTGGGAACACTGGAAAAAAGGTCAGCACATGTGCTAGCCACACGGACGGAAGAGGCGCGGCGCAAGCCAGGTGGCGGACCTTTTGCTTTCGCCGACGGCATTCTGTACATGAAGTCGCATATCTAGTCTTTCCCTGGCCACGCTGGGATTGCGAGCCTTGTGCTTGCGGGTTGGCGGGCATGGTGAGAGGTTGGGTATGCAGGAAGGTCGGCGGGGGGCGCGAGGCCCAACTATGAGAGGCGCAGATGTCGGACCAGCGTGGGAAGCACCAGCTTCAGATGAAAGGCTGTTGTACGGTATGAATTCGGGTAGGCGACGGAACACCGTAGAAGACCTTGTACTATAGGAACGTCTGGTGCGCAGCGCACAAGGGCTGTACGATCGGAGGTCGGCAAGCGAGTAGTCCGAGTGAGGCGATTCCGGCAGCGGCGGACAGTCGTCGTGGCGGAGAGAGTTCCGGCGTAGGCGGCGGCGGTTCGCCCAGTAGCTTCAGGCGTGTTGTCCGCTGTTCTCCAGGCGACGTCGAGGGTGTTGACCGTAAGTATGTGCGGTGCTATTGCTGGGTGTCATCAGCTGTCACCTTTGTAAGTCGTGAGAGTGAAAGGAACAGCCCCGCGACAGGAATGTATAGACGAGGGGAAGCCTTGTAAAGAGGATGTAATGACGGAACAAGACTAAAAAGAGAGAGACGGACAGGGAATATTAGAGAGGCGACGTCGCGCGGGAGAGAGCGAAGCGGCATGCATGGTTTTAGCTAGTCTAGGTAGTTTAGCTGCTGTTAGCCGTCCCCTGCTCGCCGAGTTTCAGTGGGTATTGGAGTTGCTTGGCCTGTCTTTGCCTGTCTTGCCCGCTGAAGTGGATGGTGCGCTGGTGGATGCTGGATGGATGGCGCCGGCGCCATGGAGATGGTGGGCACCATGGGCTAGACCGGGGCCGGTTCTCAGCGCTACGGGTGCCAATTATCACGGGAGACAGAGGGCACTGAAGTCGGCTGGGCTGGGCTGGGCGAGTAATAACTGACGAGTGGCAAACTGAGTAAAAGTAGGGTGAGATGGCTGCCCGGCACCCGGTCACCGGGCTGAGTAGGAATAATAGCACGCATCTGGTGCTAACTGACTGCCCGCAATACAATTGCCTCGCGACCGAAAAAGATATGGGCCCCCAAAGGGCCCATGGAGGAGGTGTAGAGAGCCATAATGACAAGTACCGAATAGTTGGTCAACTAGTTTCCCCTCACGGACATCGCCCGTCTCTGTTACTCCCCTCTCCCGCTTGAGCTCTTTTCGCGATGCTCTTTCTCTTATTCGGCATACTGGGGAAAGAAAGCGAGACAAACCACATGCCTGCGCTCTTCGCCGTCTTCTCTACCTGGGGTGCCCTGCTAGGCGGATTCTGCAGGCGAGTGATTATCATATGCAGCCAGTCCCGGACGCCACAATGCAACGAAAGTCCCCGGTGGTGCTCTGACTTTCCAACTTTATACGGCGCGACCTGCGCGCACAAGAAGCAGCAGCGGAGTTCTCCATGACCGCCGAAGCAGCACGACCCCGTCTGCAATGCTACCCAAGTTCCCCCTCCCCCCAAAAGCTGGACATCAACGCGAACTTGGCCTAGAATAAGACCAGTGCGCTGAGAAGCGGGGAAGGGGTTATGAGCGAACCAGGGATTTGGAGGGGGGAAGAGGTGCTGCGAACAACTTGTTGCACTCTTGGCTACTGGGAGGGGCGGGCGCTTTTCTAGCCAAGCTAGCGATTTATTACCTTGTGCGGACGTTGGCTGCGCGGCATCATCACCGGTGCTAGCTACCAACTCCCCCGCATGCTCTCGCTAGTTGGTTTACACATCACATTTCGTTTTGTTTCTTTGGCATTGAATTCACTGGAAATTGACACGACTACCTAGCCATGCGGCCATCAACTCACAGCGTGTCTTGTTCTCCTCTCACCAGCAAACTAGTTCTACTTGAGAAGACAAGCGAGTCTAGTGGCCGCTAGAGCCAGCGCTCAAGTAATCCTTCAGCTGGCTAGTGCCTTTTGCCTTTCCAGCTCGAGGTCGTGATATGCACCTGCTACCATCATAGCGTGCCGTGGCGTGCCGTGGTTGTGCAGGTGTGCTCCCTACTTCTGCAAGCACATGTCGATTTGAACATCCAAGGTTTTTTCCGCATTGGGGGGAATCTCGAGCAGGAAGTGATCAGAACAGCCTCTATATGAAGCTTTATTAGGCCGCCGTGCATCGCTGGCATGTATATTTTTCTTAGACGGCAAGCTCCGCTGCTAATCTTCCCTCTTCATTGCTGCAACTCGCCTTCTGCATCAGCATCATCTTTCTGCATTGATTCAGCCGTGTCCTGGGCTGCTCTGTCTGTTATTATTTACTCGCCGTACTCGGGCCGAAGCCTCTACGCATTGTCCTGCGCAGTGCGCAGCTCGGTTACTCGCCTATTCGCAAACGGTAGCATGATCTGCCTGTGGCTGGTTGGGTCTGATTAGATGGTGTGGCTGTCTCGCTGACACGTCCTGGCCAGCCACTTGCCTGGACCAGTTCGCGCGCGTCACGCCCAAGCAATCGAGGAACTGGTGATTTATTATCATCCGGGTCTGGATCTTTTATTAATCTCTTCGCTGCTCTTCCGGGCTCAATCGGGTGCTTTCGCTTCTCTAAGATGGTTCGCCCCTTAATGCTATTCCAATTCTACTAGGATCGCAGCCCTCCCGCTAAAAAGTACCATTGTCTCTCTCATCAGCCTGGCCGCGAGCTTACGAGCCCACCGTCGCCACAACAGGTATCAGTGACCGCCCGTTTCCAATTCAGGCACTAGGTTGTTACCGTGCTACTGGTTCTTTAAAAGTGTAAGTGTAATTATTATGCCGAGAGCTCCATGCAACGGCGCATGCTTCCGTGCACTCAATCATGCATCTGGCAACAACCCATGCTTTGCTGGTGCTCGGAGCGCCTCGCCTGTTTCTCGGCAGATGATATGAGCTTCGTTGTGACCGTTGCCTTCATCACCGTCCTCACCGTGAATGTGGATGCCGTTGTGGATGAATGGTCCTCGAACGGGGCCTGGTAGACAAAAGAGAAAACTTGCACCGAATGGCTGGCTCGTGCGGTCATCAAGCTGCCAATCTGCAGGCCATCATGCCTTCTAGAAACTGGCCCTTTCCCCTCTGGGCACGACCCTGGACTCGACAATGTAACCGTATCTCGGCGCCTCCGTCATGCGCGATAACATGTCCTTCTTGACTGAAAAGCAATATTTCCAGTCGTTGTTTGCAGACTACGGCCTGTGTGCTCTGAAATCGGAGTGCATGCATACCACGCTCTTTGTTGCGTACAGAGGCATCACCAAGGTGCCGGCAGCGATCTTATCATCAGGATTCAACACCCTTGCTTGGCCTTACCATGTCGGGGATGGTACCAATTTGGCGCTATTCTATCAAAGTAGGGCGGCGCGCCATCATCAAGCCTGTAAACTTGCAACCCACGTAATCTGTGCGCTTGATGGGTGGCGACGCGGTGTGCGACGCCGCAGATCAGCAACCAATGATGTGGGCAAGCCCCCCACGACGTTGATACCTGCCCGGCTCCGGAACTCGACATAGAGCGGCCGCGCAGCTCGCGCATACACAGCAAAAGCAGCTGGCTAACAGACAAAAATTCAACCCCCCGCCGGTGAGTGCAACAGAAGTTGCGCGGCGCGCACCTCGGAACCATGTGGACCGTTGGGGATCGGCGGGCTCGAGCTCAACAGTCCTGTCATCTTGGCCACGAAAGTCTACCCCGGCTGCCATTTCGCACTTCTACCTATGATAATAGAGTCAACGGAAACCTACCGATAATATGTTTGTATAACTACCAAGGCTCACATCTGTTGTCTGTAGGAAGATGACGTATATCGTATTCATGCCGGCCAACTGGCAAGGCTGACTATTCTGTCAGCACTGGTTCGAGCTGATACGGCCCGCCATGTAAGAATCGATCAGAAAGGGTGCAAATACGCCATGTGTCGATGACGGGCTTGCCGGCACTTGGTTTCAGCCCAGTCAAGTTCGGGCCTTCCAGGGCAGTCTTATTATCCTGCGACGCCAAGCTGAGGAACCTTGCGCATAGCACCACGCATTAAGCTGCGGAAGCTCTACAGTCAGAATTTTGGACAGCTCGTCGCCCCCATTTGAAGTCTATCTTGCGAATTTCGTTTCTTATTAGAGCCTGTAAGCCTTGCAGAAGCTCTGCTTGGTGTAGAATACGCGCACACAGCCTATCTCGCATATCTGATTGGTTTTGAAGGGAGCCAAGCTTGAGATACTTGACAATGCCAAGTGTATATATCTCCGAAGACACTAACAATATGCGCTGTGGGAGAGAGGTTTCTTGATACTGTGTCATGATTTGCGCCCTGATTTGTTTGGAGTGAGTCGAGGAGATCAGATGCTCCCCGTTGGCATTGAGCTTCTGCAGAGTAATGGAGACACAGTCGCTTTCCACACAATCAAGCGGGGGTTGCACAAGAGGGATAATCTCGGGATCGTCTTGCCATCAGACTATTGACGAATTTTTTTGTTTTGGGCCTGATGTCTCGTGCACCTGGTCTGAGCCAGAATCATGTCTCATTTTGGAGCATGTGTTGGGTGTGGCTTGCATGCGCCAAGGGCCGAAAACATCACCGCCACGACAAATTGTGCATCCAAAAGACTACTGCGTTTAACAAGTATGGTGTAAAAATGCCATACTTGTTGGAGACTGGAGCTGGCCGAAAGTTGTTTATCTGCAGTCCCCTTGGTCGGCGGAACACCGTCCAATTCGCATAACGATCTTCCCACTTTCGCTTCGCGATCAGACGATATCAGTATCAGGTAGCTAGTTCGCCTGTACTACCAGTTGAATCTGGTTCCCCCACCCGTTTTAAGATTAATATCCGATGCACAACGTAAGAGCGCCATAAACATAGGCCCGAAACTGGCATCACAGGCCACTCTCCACTGTGAAGCGCAAGTAGTGTCGGTCATTCCGAGAGAACAACAAGGATAACCGTCCAAGCTGGGGCCTTTGTGCATATGCACGCAGGGTGTAAAATGCCGCTGCCTGGCGCTGTGGGCGGTGGTCGTGCGGCGTGTATTTCCTGATTGGGCAGTTGAAAAGATTTCGTTCGATTTTTTCCCTCCTTCGTCCCATTACGCAGCGGTATGCCTGCATATTCTGAAGTTGTACTGAGAGAGGGTCGCCGATCAGTGTATTACTCCGTGGCCCGGCGGCAGATGCCGCACTGCAACGACCAGTATTTGTCGGAGTGTGAACGTTCACGAGGGAAAAAAGGGTAAGTTTGAAGTTTTTCAAGTCATCTTTACTTGAGCAAAAAAATAGAGCCGCATCGGGATTCGTGTAATCTATAACCATTGCATGGCGCGTTTTTTTTTCCCGGCGCGGGAGCCGCTCAGCCGCAATGACGAACCGTCAGCAACAGCCACTACCATGACTTTGCAGGACTGATATAAACCAAAAATTCTCACATTGAGTAGCCGGAGGTTTGATAAGGACGGCTATCCCTGACTTCAACTCTTTGGTCAAATGCCGGAACTAGTCGCCCCAAGCATAAGCGAACATAATAACAGCTAACTCGTGCCTCACGATGAAGCGAAGCTGGGATCCCACTTCTACGCCCAAAAGTACCAGTTGATCTACCTTGGAGGCTACTTTGCCCCTTCTCTTCGGTACGATTTCCACAGGCGTGGCCACTGATGACGCAGTGGCGACAGGAACGTAGAGGTACTGGTACTAGAGGTGGCTTCTGAGGAAGTCAGTCGTAATAGAAGTGGCGACATGTACCAGCATACTGACAAACTCCCAAGTTAAAGTTATGACATCGCGTGTGACCACAAGGGATGCAGCGTAGGGCAAAAAAACTGCTTGGTCAATCCACCAAACTATAAATCAAGGCTGCTATAAAATGCTTTACAGCCCCCTTTTCAACCAGCCTAATTTCTCCTTTCCTCCAACGCTACGAATGTCGGAAGGGATCAGTAACATTATCAGGGGGCTACTACTTGCCTTCATAATCTTCAAGTTGGGAGATTAGGAGAAATGAAGTCAATGGCAGCATTCTCATAGAGTGGTGCATATACCAATGATGACACTCGAATATGAGTCTGAGCTTTCACGCTGCGTGTTCATACTTTGCCATAATAGCTCGATTGGCTTCAGTATAGTTAGCGCTTCGTCTCTTCAAAAGAAACCACGAGAAATCATCTATACTTTGCTCATTTTAGAAGACCTTCCCTGGCACGCTGTATCATATCCTGTGTCTG
This sequence comes from Paracorniculantispora psalliotae, assembly GCA_002796755.1. Classification (NCBI taxonomy): domain Eukaryota; kingdom Fungi; phylum Ascomycota; class Sordariomycetes; order Hypocreales; family Cordycipitaceae; genus Paracorniculantispora; species Paracorniculantispora psalliotae. The sequence goes on from PHFE01000095.1 coordinate 1,208,131, forward strand.
TTGCCCCGCAAAAGCGGCAGTTGCAAGGAGGGGATGATGGAGCATAGTTCATCAAATTTGCAAGTTTGTGGCGATATCTCTGTTCTGCATTGGTCCGGTCGCGAGGCTAGGCATCTCGTTTTGCTTCATACTGCGTTTGGGAGGGCAAGGGCAAGTCATTCCTATGAGCGACCCCATCATATTGACCCAATATTTTCTCTGTGCGATTTGTGCTCACCACGCTCGCTGTGAACAGGCGCAGTAAATGTCTGATCAGGGTACATTGAGTTGAGTAGTCTCGACGGGTGGAACGTACTGTGGCACGACGCAGCGGTGGCCGCTTGTTAGCTCTGCAAAATGCAGAGAAAGAAATGGTGGCAGGCGTCAAACTGGCCTAGTAAGCAACCTCGCTACAGACACCCGGCGTATGGTACGCCTGAAGAGTGCAACTGGACTAAGGATTGTGTTAGCAGTGGGACAGGGACGTGCAGGAGTATGAGACAATGGCGGAAGATGAAATGAAGGCTACGATATTGGAACGTCTTCAATTATTACGAGACTCGACATAGACATAAAGCATGTATTTCAAATTGTCACACAAGAATCTAGTTTATCTCTCTTGGCGATACTCTGGATTGAAACATCTACTATTGCATATCTAGAGCTTATATCAAGCTACTTCTACACTCTTCATTACAGTCCTAGTAATTCCCACTGCATGCCAGTCTGTTCACACTAATTAGTCTCGTCAGTCCATCTTTAAAACGTCCCTCTCTTACTTGTTTCTCGCTTCACTGCATCAACCTAACCCTGGTAGCTGTCAAGGACACCGTTGAGTAACAGTGTTTATAGCTGGCTCGGTCATTAGTTTAGGCCAATAACTCGTGTAAATGAATAGAAAAGAATTTAAAATTCGGTTCTTATTAATCGGCATGAAGTAAGCAGGCAGGTGAAGAGGGATGTAGCTGACGAGAGGGCCTTAAAGCGTGCTTCATGTGCGCATGCGAGAACGTCTACGGGGATTGCTACAAACGGTAAAGAAGAATAAAAGAGTGATGATATAACTAACTAGATAGATGGTGGGCTCTGGCTGCTTGAGGAAAAATGCATTTTGCACAAATCAGCGGAAACCGAAAGCTAATGTGTGCGACGGCATTTCATGGCGCATCCATAACAGGCAAACTATTCCTGGCACGCGCGCAAAGCAGATTTTGGCGATGTCGAGCCTGATTATAACAAAAAAACCGCTGACATGATATTAAGGAACGAATTGCTAGAATCATTATTCATTGCATCTATAAACCAGCGGCCTTACACCAAACCGCCTACATCCAATCCTTCAAACTTCAAATGCCCTATCCCAAGTATATATAAAAACACATTGCTAAATGCCATGTAACCGAAAAAAAAGCAGCCAACGTCGCAAAAACCAGCAAGAGGGGTATTCCATGTTTCCGTTCATTTTCCCTCCCTCTCTCTTCTTTGTAGTAGACCGTTCACTTTCATAACCCAACTAAATTTCGCTCATGTTCCGGATATATACAAAAATCTTTCCATCTCTCCTCTTCTACACCTCAGCCTCGGCCCGCGTTCAGTCAACCTCGATACTCTGGCTTCCGCGCCATGTTCACCGGCGGCGGGGGCGCCTCCTCGTCGTCCAGCGGATACGGCGCCACGTGGTGCCCGTTGCTCGCGTGGCTGCTGGTTACGCGGTGGCCGGGGATCGGCGTCTTGGGCGGCAGCGGCGGCGGCTCGATGCGCGTCGACGGGGGCGCGGACTGCGGCGCGGGCGGCGGCGGGCGCGCGTGCTCGTCGGGGCTCATAATGGCAATCTTGTCGGCGCCGGAGCCGGCACCGCCCGAGGCGTGTCGGTACTGCAGTGGCGTGGGCGCGGTGCCGAGCAGCCGGTCCGGGTCGTTGCTCGGCGTGTGGCTGTGGCCGCCGTTTTTGTGACTTCCCCTCGAAGGCGGTGGTGGTGACACAGAGCTGGGAGGGTAGGGCGCCGCGCCGCCGGGGCGCGAATAGTCGTAGGAGCTCCGCGGTGACGAGCCCCACGTTGTCGGGTTCTCGCCAATGGTGAGGCTGTCGGGGCGGCCCGAGTCAAACGACGTGCGGGAGAGGGCACTCCGGGGCGATGGCGGAAAGGCGCTGGGTATGTCACCGGGCAGCTCGACGGCGAAGGGCACCTCAAAGTTGGTCGAGGGCTGCTGCGTGACGACTTCGGGGATGGAATTAGCCTGGCGCTCGAGGCGCTGGCGGGCGCGGGCGACCTTGGCGAGGCGCGAGGAGATGCCCTGTATCATGCGCTGCTCCTCGTCGCGGGCCATGTAGCGGCGCGTTCCAGTGCTGATATCGCCGAGGCGGTTCCACTCGTTCATGCCAAACTCGCCGACGCCAATCTCGACGTTGAGGCGGAAGTAGTGTTCGGGGTTGACGTTGCGGCGGGCGAGGTGCTCGCGGAGCATAAACTCGTGAATCTTCTCGCAGCCTTCAATCTTCGAAATGAGGCGGCGTCGGGCTTCGGCAAACTCGCCGAGGAAGCCTTCGTACCAGACCTGCTGGTTGCTGCCGTCGCTGCCGCGCGGGCGCTTCCCCGTGCCGACGCTGACAAAGACGCCGACGTCGCGGCCGGGCCACTCGTTGACGACGGCCTCGTCGAGCGCCTCGGGGGCAGGGTTGAAGGTGCCGGCGCCGTCGTCGTGGAAGCTCGACTGGCCAATGGTGATGGGTTTGAAGGCGAGGCCGATGGCGCAGGTGGCGCGGCCCGCCTGCCAGATCTTGCAGTCAAAGTCGGGCGGCGGTTCGCGGCGGGAGTCGTAGGATCGCAGGATTACGGGGGCGGCGTGGCGGGGAGAGTCTTTGTACATGGCTGTTACAGCGCTGTGAAATGTCAGTATAACTGTATATCAGCGCCCATGAACAGGAACGTACGTTTTGGTGCGGTTTTCACGAGAGTCATATAATCGCGCTTCACCGTTACCCAATTTCGAACTGAAAAATGGTCGCGCCGCTGCTTGCGCCGTCGGGCTGCGCGCGCTGAAGCTGACGGTGCTTGCATTACTCAGATGGCGCTGCGGCACCGACGAGCTCGACGCGACCGAGAGGCGCGACGTCGGGCTCAGCGGGTTGACGGGCTCGTCCGTCTCCCCATCGTTGCCCTCATGCTCATTGACGGTATGCTCGCGGACGGCCTGGCGGATGGCGTCCTCGAGCTTGCTGGCCTTGAAGAGGGTGGAGCGGTAGGGGATGCCAGCAATGGTCTTGTCGGTCTGGAAGACCATGCGGGTCATGCGGACGTAGAGCTCCTTGCAGGTCTCGAGGTCGAGGCGCAGGCGGCCGAGCATGATGGCGATGAGGCCGCCGGTGCCGGTGCCGACGATGAGGTCAAAGTGGTCGCAGGGCTTGGGGATCTCGTGGCGGCGCGGGGCGCGGCCGTGGGCCTCGACGTAGGTGCGGTGCATGAGTTCCTGGACGATGATGAGCATGGAGTAGCCGCGGACACCGCCGCCGTCTGTGTGTTTTAGCATTGTGGTCATTCATAATGCATTCTATGAACAAAAGACATACCCAGAGACAGGATCCGCAGAGGCGGACCCTTGGTGGTGTCCTTGCGTCGGACGCCGTATGCATCCATGGCCGGTGTTGGCGCGCGGCGCGGACGGGAGTCGGTCAAGTCGTCCAGGCAGAGCTGTGTAAGTCTTGCGACGGGAAATTCGTCTGCAGCGAAGCGCAGCAAAGGTTGGTCGTTGGGAAGTCGCTGGCGGCGGGTTGCCGAGGCGGGACAATTATGTTTCGTCGGTGGTTTGTCGGTGACGTTTGGTGACGATGCTCGGCGGCAGTCGTCGCCGCGGGCAGCCCGTGAGAATAGGCGCCGGTCCGCAGAGCAGAAAGCAGAAACGAGAAGTCGACAGCTGCTCGTGATAGTCGGGGTCCGAGGGTTAGGTGAGTTTCGGAAGTTTTGCAGATGAAGAATGAGGAAGTTTGCGATTGCAGCCTCGTTGAGGTTTGTGTGTGCGAGTTTCCCCGCCACCAAAAAAATGCCACTGCCCGCCAACCGGCCAACTGGAAAACATCTTCAGCGGTTCCCTCCACTGTAGCGTGGTCGGGTACCCGCTGGAAAGCACCGAGGCGGTCCACCTGGGGCAACAAGAATGCGCTAACTGCCCCGCTAAACCAGGTTCACGGCGCTATCCGTCATTCACAGCTCGGGAGAAGGACGGGAAATGACGGTCATGGAAAGTTTATTTATTTTTAGAATTTACAATATTTACTCCATTTTGTGTGAATTATTTCAACATAAATCTATATTCAAAAAGCCAGTGCTATTTTACTGTTCTGCTGCGGTATTGTCTTGCCAGCAATGGGTACCCAGTTCCGCCACCACCGCCACAGCAATAAACTACAAACTGTCTCATTTGGTGGCGTTGCCTGCCGAAGATCATTTCAACATGTGAATATCCAGTGTACCAAAACAGAAACCGCTTATTTTTCTTTCTCTGCCCAAGAACGAAAGAAACAACGTTTATGCCAAGTCGAGTCACCAGATCTCCCATGTCACGTCGCATTTCGCTCCCTCCAGGGCTGTGCAAAATCGTCAGCCTGCCCGCATGACGTAGGAAGCAACTCTACCGCCTACCTTACGCTCCATGACATGGGTCAACTCCCGTTCTCTTCCCCCTGTCGTACAAATTTAATTCACTGCATTCTGCAAGGCTACATGCCCCCTTCTATCAGCGCATTTTATCATGTCGATGAACCTTGTTTCCGTCTCACCCGACACCGCCGCCCGGCAGCCGCAACGCTCGGGTCGGGCGGCCTTTTTCTTCCCAACCCACGTCCTTTGGGCTTCAATAGTGCGGGCTTGGCTTTGTGAGCGCCAAGTCTTTGCGGACGGGACGGAAGAGGGCTAGAAGACGAGACTGTCTGTTTCGCATGCGCCACCAACGAATAGGAAGTAGCTCGTACAGTCACCTTTGTCGCCCTGTGTACCCTGTCGTCTTAACAGGAACTGGCGACGAGTCTTGTTGTCTGCACTAACTAACCTCTTTCGCTGGTTCTGAGAAAGATGCCGGTGTGAGTTCGGACTTTTCCGCTCGGGATTCCGGTCTGCCGCTCGCCGGCTGCGGTCGCATGCGCATCGTGTCCGCCTCAGTCAGCGTGGTTGATACGATCCCAGATTGCGCAAGCATCGTGGCTGTGATCTGCTCTCCTCGCGTCTTCCATTAGTATTCTCGTCTATCTATATCCCGTCACCTCTCACTGCCACGGTAGAGTGTCTGCCTAGAGAAAGCTGCATGTAGATGCGGCTGCCAAAAATAGACAATGACGCGGCCGCTCGTGTTGTTCATGCGCCAAGGTGTTCCTTGTAGGCAGCGACTGAATTGTAGCCACTGAAGTTGTTTTTCTTCCTCCTATTTCTTGCATTCTATACACCCTTTCCTTTTCTTGCATATGCCCCCTTTTTACGCTGTCAAAAAATATGCACGGTCGCGAAAACCCAATCCTGCACACGACTGACCGGGTGCGGGTGGCGAACGGTTGGCCGATTGGACGAAAATCGCGGTGGAGGTTTTATTATTGGGCGGCCTCCATTGATCAACGACCAGTGATCGGGCAGCAAAAAAAGCCGTTCAGGTAACGACTCGCATACATGACCAGCTGAATAACCAGGAGAAAGTTTGCCACTGTAGAGTTCACACCTCTTAGCTGCTTGTTTGATTCGTCAAAAATAAAATAAAAATTAAACGTGGCAAAGGAGGAGGCAACTCAGCTGTGGCGAGTCTGAGCATCAATGTGCTTGCAGTCAACATGTGAAGAGGATACCGCGAAATATGCTTCGTGTCATGTTTCGGGAATGAAAATAGACACTCTCTGGTTAATTTCTTTTTCACCCCTTCTTTCTGTCCTTTGATTGGGTAGATTTCTGAGTATTGCCCGCAACTGTGCAAGCCTTGCAATGACGACCGTGTAAGTGCCGCCGCGCTGCTGTAAAAAGAAAATCTGCCGAACATCATCTTTAAACTACATGACAGATATTCCATCTGTTGGGAGAAATCTTGATCCCGATGGACTGTACAGGATGTTTAATGTATGTTATGTCGCTGGGCTTTCAGATCTCGCAGTCATGCACACACCCCGCGATCTTGATTCCTCTTACGAATACGGTCGTAGGTTTATATACCACCGCGGCCTTTTCAGACGAGATTGACTTGCTTGGCAAACTTATTTGGCGATTTGATACGCCGCAGTAGCCGTGTTTTCCGCTTCTGTATCAATAGGCGCTCCATCGTGACCAGCATGTAGATGATGGAACATCAAACACTTCCCACTGACAGCGTAAACCCATCCATCCAAATTTGATATTAGACGAGCTGAGTGTGATGAACAAGGCGGGGCACAGACGGCGGGCATTGGCTTCCAGGACGGGTTCCAAGTGGACAGGCGCATACCTACCAATGTGGGAGTATTAGTGTAAACTAACACAGGCGGGGTGTGTGTCGGTGTGAATTGGTGGCAAAGTCGCAGTAGTATTTTACAAGGATTCAATATAGTGTTTCACAAAAATGTGACGCCGTCGTCTTCTTCCACCTCACTGGTCTTTTTAGAACCTGTCGACAGGGTCAATCCTGATGGTACAACCTGGGACTCGTCACAGTCGTGCGTTGATTGCTTGGTCGGTTGCTTGCACCGCCTCACAGCTGTGGCGAGCCCAAGCCACACCCTGTTTAGGGTTGCCTGTCCCGTTGCATCGCTGGCCCTGTGTGACGTCGATCTTCAGCGGTGCAGGGCTAAAAAAAACAAATCCTGCAGGTACATGTCTTGAAAACTTGATTGCCGTGTGGGTGTGATTGAATGGGGTGTGAATGGGGTGTGAATGGGGTGTGGTGTGCATGGTGATGATCTCTGTCGTCTTTGGCACAATGTAATTCGTAAATGAGCAAGTGGATTTCGCATGGCCACGAAGGGGAATATTGGCGGCGAAGGCTGCAACGAAGCAGGGGAATCCAAGTCCAGTTTCCATTTTGCCACTACGGAGGCACGGGAGGCACGGGAAAGGCTACGGACAAATTGAATTGCTGCATCAGGGGGCGGGAGGGGAGGGGAGGGGATTTCGTAGCCTCGGATGTGCGGCGAGTAATGCACGAAAATCTAGCCGCATCGTTCTGGAATCCCGGGTGGATGGGACGTGGCAAGGCCAGCTGAAAGGGGAGGACAAGTCAGCAAATGACAACAAAGAAGTTAACAACGACAAAAAGAAAGCAAGAGCCAAGCCCACAAGTGCGAGGAGGAGAAGGCGTTGTCAGATTTGGGGAGACGGGCTCGGGGGCCAGGCAGAAGCTGTTCGATTTGGTTGGTACAAACACATACAGAGCCGTAACGGGAACGAGGCTTTGCTGCACGCTTTTTGCAGAAACGGGGCCTGTGTCAGGCTGAAAGAGGCTAACACGAATCAGGCGCGGCCGCGTCGGCGACGTAATTTTGCAGCAGCAGCAGTTGTGAACCTGTGGTGTGGGCGCGGGCGAGGCTGACAAGGCTCGCCGGGGCTGCTTTGCTTGCGTGAGGAGGCTGGAGGCTGGAGAGGCTAGGGAGGCTAGGGGAGGGCTAGCTTGGGTTTCGGTAGTCATGCAGCATTTCACCTCGGCGGATTAGTTGGAAGCGAGGGGAGCGACGAGATGCGAGGACTATTTGTAGATGCGGCGTAAGGCGGCTGATGGGTTGACGAGTGCGCTTTGCGAGCTGACGATGATGATTGTGGTGATGATGGAAGGAGGAGAAGCTCGTGTTGCGCGTTTGCTTGGCCAGAAGGCTGCGCAGGAGATGAGACGTTGGGGGCCTCAGCACCCTCAGCACACCTTTTGCCCACTCAAAAAAGACAACAAACGTTGTTCGTCGAGTGCCGGCCGCATCTGCCAACCAGTGCCGTGGGTTGCGATATGGTAGCATTGGGCCAGTATTTTTAGCCACAGTGTGCTAGTTGACCTAGTGTAGTGTGCATCAACCCACGCACACACGGAACAAGCCGCTACAGAGGAGAGCTGGAAATGAAAAGCTGGAGAAGCTGTTCCTTGCGTGCCGTGCCAGGGCCAGCTGGAGACAACACTACAGCAGCCAGTCAGACATTTCAGACGCGCAGGGGTCCTCATCTGGTACATTGTCGTCATATGATCACTGGTCCAACAGCCCAACACTAAATTCCAGAAACCTTGCCTTGCCAGGTGAGCTGAGCCACGACCGCTGCGCCGCCAGTCGGCCCCCTCCCCTCGTCTCCTCTCCCTGCAGTGGCTCTGGGCTGGCGGAGACGCAACATGGGCGTGCCAGTAATATGTACCTGGGTTGCCTGGGTCGTGTTGGGTGCCTATTCCCGCTTCGAAAAAATTGTACTCTCTGTGACGATCTCCTTACTGCCTTCTGAACACGTCTGCTATTTTTTCACAATTCCTTAGGCGCTCTGTATTTTTCCAGCTCGTCATCTGGACTACTACCTACATACCAATGTAAGGTAGACGGGCCGCCGCCAGCCTCGTCCCACCCCGTCGGCACCTGGGACTTGTTGGTAGCCTCCCTGCAGGTGCCACGCGGAGGCCTGCCCAACTGTACCTCCCCCATACAACGCACACCCAAAAGATACATTCGTCTCTCGTAAAACCCGCTGTAGACAACCACACACCCCCCCGCTCGGCCTTGCAAGCCTCGCCGCCAAGCTCGCTGCCCGCCGCGCCCGCGTGTACATGCACCAGCAGCAGTACTGTACCAGCAGTCCAGCACCAGTAGCCTTCCTGGCCCCACGATATGTAATTTTTTCGGCCAAGTTCCCAACGTAACAAAGACCCTCGCCTCCAGATTACGCAGTGTCTTCTTATTCCCTTCTCTCTCTTATTATAATAATCCCAAACCAATCTCCTTTCAGTCCGACTCGCCGCCCTTTTCTCTTTTGGTCCATTTTTTGCCTCGTCTCCCGCCTCAGGCCCTGTATTATCCCGTCGTCGCGCCACACTTGAATTCGAAACTCTCGGCCTTGCCTCTCGCTCTCGCTCTTCGGCCGCCACCACCTCCCATTATTATTACGCAGCCTTACCCAGACCATACCTGGTCAAGCTTATTTGGCCTCGTTGTTGCTTCGTTTGTGTCTTTTTTTCTGCCTCGGGACTTTGCGCCGTCTCGCTTCTTCGTTCTTATTTCGCCTCTTTTCTTTCTTTCTCGTCTGTCGTCTTCGTGTACCCTCTTTCCATCGAAATCTCAGTCTTGCATCTTCTCGTCACCACGGCATCTGCAAACGCGTCTTCACGCAAACCCAGCTTGTTCATTTCCGAGCCTTGACATCACGGCTTCACCTCGAGCCTTCACTTGCAGCTTCAATCGCGACTCCGTCCTCCACTGGCCATGAACGCTGCCGCCAGTCCTGCGGTCTCCTACACCTAATCTCGCCGACACACCACACCCGCCGACACACGCCGACACACACCACCACCACCACCAGCAACCGCGTCCGCTGCTGGTCTTCAGCTCGGCTCTCCGGCCTCTTGCTGGCCCTCTTCAGCCCTCTAGCCCTCAGCTCTCCAACCCTCCCTCCCTCTGGTCCGCCTCGCATCACGGCTGCGCTTCCAGCCCATGGAACCGGACGGCAAGAGGCGCAAGCTTGCCCCCAAGCTCACTGCCTCGGTGTCTTCTCCTCCCGACCCTCGTTCGGCCCAATATCATCATAAACTCGTATGTCTCGCCCCACCCTCAAAGCCCTGCGTTGCCTGTTTTCTGTTTTCTGCTTTACCTGCTTGCCTCCTTTAGCTGCTTGGCCAGCTTTGTCTAACTTGTTGCTTTGGCATGACCACTCTGGCCACCCGCCGCTGACATTCTCCAGCCTCATCCCGCTCACATAGTCCCCGATGCGCCGCACCACTCTCAGCGCCACGAGTTTGAGGCCTTTGCCCGTCATCTACACGATGCCGCCGTCCTCATCAACCGCCAGGCCACCCACCGCAGCACCTCTTACACAAACGTCTCCGTCTTGCTCTTGGGTTGGCAGGATGACGCAGCAGCCGTCGAAAACATCCGTGCTCTGCAGCAGGTCTTAGACACCGACTATCACTACCACACCCAACCCTACCACATTCCCGCAGTCGCCAATCCGAGCATAAAATTGAGCATGCAAATAGCCTCGTTTCTCGAGAGCGCACAACCAAATCAGCTGCTCATTGTGTATTATTCCGGCCATGGCCATCTTGGACCCGATGGCCAGCTCTACTGGGCTTCGTACGTCCGTCTCCAGCTCGTCAACACGCCCAGTCAAAACTAACATCATATCGCAGCTCGCTACTCGAAAATGCCGCCAGGCTAAAATGGAACAGTATCCGCTACCTCTTTGAAGACGCCCACTCCGACATGCTGCTCCTCTTGGATACCTGCGCTGTACCCGACGCCATTACCTCCAGTCACGGGTTGAAGCAAGTCATTGCTGCCTGCTCGCCAGAGACCGCTCGCCATCCCTCGGCATCGGCGCGTGCCAATTTTTCTCCCTGTCTCAATGCCGCTCTCCACCAACTTAGTCGCAACTCATCCTTCTCCGCCCAGCAGCTTTGCCACGAAATCAAGGCCGTCTCTCAGGCGCACGCCACCTCGTCCCGATTTCCTTCGCCCGCCTTTGAGCCGACATTCTTTACCCTTACCCCCGACCAAGACAGGAATATCGAACTGGCCCCGTTTACGGAACCCGCGTCTGATGCCGCCACCCCGGAAACCGCCCGCCCTCGAGATTCTCCGCCCAGTCCGAAACCAGTGTCGAAACTAACCTTTGACGGCCCTCGCATTCTCGTTTGCACCACCTTTGTCGGCGATGCCACACCCGACATGTCGGCTTTCCACGGCTGGCTGCAAAATACGCCGCCCCTGGCCGCCCAAATTACCGTCGAAGGCATGTTCTTGGGTCCCCCGACGGTGCTGCTGATATCCATGCCTACGTCCCTGTGGTCTAATGTGCAGCACGACAAGATATGGTTTTACTTGGGCACCATCACCTCGCGCAACATGGTGTCGCTATACGACAAGATGGTAGGACCGTCTCTCGCCGCAGTTGCTGCAGCATCGGACGCCGCGGCAAAGCATCCCCCCGAATCTACCCCTCCGACTGCGCATTCTCGTCGACATTCAGGTGCGCCGTGGCCTGTGCCCGGCTCTACAAAGGAAGAGCAGCAGGATGGCCAAACAAGCCCAACCGCCAGGCTGTATCAATCTCTTGCCGCTGGCGGACTGGGGATCAAACCAAAGGCCGAGGTCGCCGACTCTGCCGAGATGCAAGAGGCGGCGGAGCAGCTCAAGGCTCTGAGTCACGTTCGCCACCAAAGCGGTGACGCTGCCAGCAACCCGGCTATGCGCGCAGGCCTCCCCGTGTCCATGCCCAGTCTGCATCCTGGTTTTCGCAACCTCACGCGCTCCGAGTCGATGCCCGTGCTCGACGGCGGCTCGGGGTCTGCCGGCGCCAAGGTCCGGCGCATTCTCGGCAAACCCGATATCCGATGCGCCCACTGCAGCCACGCGCCCTTCAAAGACTCGTCGTCACTGCGCAAGCACATTGCCGCCGCTCACACGCGCCCGTTTCCCTGCGCTTTCTACTTTGGCGGCTGCACAAGCACGTTTGGGTCCAAGAATGAGTGGAAGCGCCACATTGCCTCGCAGCACCTGTGCCTGCAGTACTACCGCTGCTCCATCTGCGCGCAGACCACCGTCGACGGCAAGGGCAACGAGTTCAACCGTAAGGACCTCTTCACGCAGCACCTGCGCCGCATGCACGCGCCGCTTGAAGTCAAGCGCGCCCTCGCGCGCGGCGACAATGGCGAGCAGCAGGTCGACTGGGACAACTACGTCAAGGACATGCAGCACGCGTGCCTCATCCAGCGCCGGCTGCCGCCCCAGCGCTCCAGCTGCCCCAAGCCCGGCTGCGTCAACACGTTTGAGGGCCCGACGGCCTGGGACGAGTGGACGGAGCACGTCGGCCGGCACATGGAAAAGGGCGAGGGCGACAACCTCGGCGTCGACGCGCTGCTGCGGCAGTACGCCCTCGACGAGGGCATCATTGAGCGCGTTGGTGACAACAAGTATCGCATCCTCCCGACCATGGGCAACGGCGGCACTGTCAGCGGCAGCGGCAGCCAGCCGGCCAGCCAGGGCATGTCGGAGATGCAGGACTCGCAAATGGCGATGCAGCCGCATTCGCAAATGTCGACGCAGGAGGACTCGCAACCGTGGGGTGGTGTGCGGCTGCCGCCGTTGGCATCGCATCCGCCGTTACCGCCACCGCACGAGCAGCGATATCAGCATCCGCCAGAGTAAGGCCGCCAGCTTCTTCTAACAAACTACATGCTACACAAAACTGTAGCCATGACTTTCTTGTCCTTGCACATGTCACATGTCCCTTTTTGTACGCATATTATGGGTTGGAACGTGTCGATTTCTTTAACTTATGCATTTACACCGGAGTGATTGGGAAAGACTTTTTGATTATTTTGAATTACGCCTTCTTTTATATATAACTTTTTTTCTTTTTCGCAACCTGGTGTTGCGGTGGGATTCTTCTTAGTTTTACAGCACGATGTACATATCAAAAGGAGCACGCAAGTGCCTCCACCATTTACATCCGATTCAGTTTTCTTTTACTAAACATCGTGTCTCATGTGTTTCTATTATATACCTGTAGCTACGCAGCAATGCCGTCTCGCTTAGATCTTGTGCGTGCTCGCCTCGTTGAGCGAAATGTCCACCTTGACCGAGCGACTCCTCTTCCCATCCTCACCCGCACTCTTATTCCCACTCTTACTCTTCTTCGTCTTGCAGTCCTCGCCCAGCACCGTCACTTTCGTAATCCGCGGCAGCGCATCCACCGCAAACGTACCATTGATGCTCAACACACCCCCTTCATAGGTAAACGTCACGTCCGTCACGCCCCCGCGCTTCTGCGCCACCGACACGCCGTCATCAATGTACAGCTCGCCTGTCGCGCGCTTCTCCTCGTCCAGCGGGATGAGCAGTTCGAAATCCTGCTTCCGCAGCGCCGTCGTGGTATTCGCCGACTGCGCGCGGAGGGGAATCACGACGCCCCCGCGGATGAGCAGCGGAATGGTCGTGGTATCGACGTTGGTAAAGGTATGGGTCTTGCCGCCGTGGATGATCTTGTGCGTGTACCAGTCGTAGTAGTTGTCCGCGGGCAGGTAGACATCCACGCTTGTCGCGCCCTCTTCGGTCACGGGCGCGACCATGATGCCCGGGCCGTAGAAGTACTGCAGCTCCAGCGCCCACGCAGCCTTATCCTCCGGGTAATAAAAGAATACCGGCGCGATGCTCGGCGTGCCGTCGGCGCTCGCGCGCTGCATGGCCGTGTAAAAGTAATCCAGCAGGCGATACCGAATCGCGATCGCCTTTCGTGCCGCCTCGGCCACCGAGTCCCAGCGGTAGAATTCCTGCCCCGGCGTGCCGTACTCATTATGATTTCTGTAAAAACTGTAAAACGCGCCTAAGCTCGCCCACCGCGCGCACAGCTCCTCCGTCGTCGCGCCCGCGAAGCCGCACACGTCCGAGCCGACCATGTTGAACTGGAACAGCGCCGTAAACGCCAACATGCCGCGGATCGACTCGCGATATTTCTGCCACGTCGACATGTTATCGCCCAGCCAGTGGCCGACTTTGGCGCCGGCGCCCGCAAACGTGCTGCGCGTGATGATGAGCGGCCGGAGACCGGGGCGGCGCGCGAGCATGGCCTCGCGCGAGGCAATGGACATGAGCGAGCCGTAGAGGTTGTGCGTGTCGTACATGGCGAGGCCGTTTTGGTGCATCACGTCCGTGTTGACGGTGTGGTTGGAGATGCCGCCTTTATCCGCGTTCCAGTCGTCCCGGAAGGCGGCCTTGTTGTGGATGGCGTACTTGGGGTACAGCAGGTCACGGCCGGGCAGGCCCTTTTGATCACCAGCGGCGGAAGCGCGGGCGGGGAGGATCAGGGCTTGGGTATCAACGTTGGGCGCGACGTTGGGGTTGGTCGTCTCGAAGAGGGAAGCCGCACGGCGCTTGCTCGTGCAGCCGCCGACCTGGAACTCGCACGGCCAGCCGGGCAGTGAGCGCGGCGTGTCGCGCACAGGCGGCGCGGGCGGCGGAAAGCCCTTGGCGGCGGAGTACGGGTCGTCGCAGGGAAAGTTGCAGGGAAAGTTGCTCGGCTCATTCATGTCGATCCAGAGAGCGTCGATATCCACGCCGGCGTCTTTATCGAAAAAGACTTTAAACTCATTCGTCCAGTACGAATCCGCCGTCTCGGCGAACCAGTCCGGGAAGACGGTCACGCCGGGCCACACGACACCCAGCCAGGCGGAGCCGTTGGCGCGGAGGAGGAACGCATTCTGCTCGATGCCGCGGTGCAGCGGCGCGTAGTCCTGGTACGCGACCGCGGGGTCGACCATGACGACGTAGTGTTGGTCGTGCTCATGCAAGTAACCGATGAGCGCGCGCATCTTGTCGAGCGAGAAGCGCTGCGGGTCGAGAGAGAAGACGCGCCGGCGGTCCATGTAGTCGATATCCGTCCACATGGTCTCGAGCGGGATGCCGGCGGCGCTGTAGTTGGCGACGACCTCGGCGACCTCGAACGCGTCCTGGTAGCCGTAGCGGCAGTTGTGGTAGCCCAGACCCCAGTACGGCTGCATGGCCGGCGTGCCCGCGAGCGCACCGTACTGCCTGCTCACCTCGACCGGCCCCGGCCCCGCAAAGAAGTAGAAATCCAGCACACCGCCGAGCGTGTTATACTCGAGATACTGCTTTCCGGAGGCATCCTGGTCGATCATGACGTCCATGCCGTTGGAGTTGAGAAACAGCACGCCGTGCGCGCCGCCGGCACGCTGCTCCAGATAAAACGGGTGGTCGCCGTAGAGGTTGGCGCCGTTGGGGATGCCGAAGCTGTCCTGGTTCCAGAACGTGCGGACGTACTTTGTCGTGTTGAGCCGGAACGGGTCGGAATGCTCGCCGAGGCCGTAGAGGTAGGGGTCGGCGGGCAGCGCGGTGCGCAGGCGCAGGTACTGTGTCTCAAAGACGAGCGGCGCCGCGGCCGTGTCGAAGAGCACCTCGCCCGTGTCGCGGCGCGTGACGTTGAAGGAGAAGGGCGAGGCCGTGTGCTGGAAGCGGAGGTGGCTGCCCGCGGGGGATGTTTTCGCGGTGGACCGCGGGAAGACGGACGCGGGTACCTGGTAGACCTGGTTGCCGGCGTCCTGGATCTTGACGTGCAGTCTGTTGTCTGCGCCGCATTAGCATTAGGCTTGTCAAACGAGGTAACCAACACCCGCTTTTCCATGAACTTACCAGTTTCGTAGGTGACCTCGAGAACGAGATCTTTCAAGTCGTCGCCGTAGGCGTTGCACGCCGTGCCCGCGAGGGACAGCTCCGCCGTCAGCCCGGCGTCGGTCGTCTTCACATTCGACGCCTTGTAGCCGGGGCACTTGTCGAGGGCGCCGTCAGCAGCGTCTCTGCGCGTGAGGGCGGCCCCAGAGGCCAGCCCGGATAGGAGCAAGCTTCCCCAGACTCTCATGTTGGAAAGAAAAGGTATGAATTGAGTTTGGAGCTTAGCTTGAGATGGGACGAGGGGCGGTGGAGGGGCGGCAGGTGTTATATATGCAGGCCGAGAAAGAGAAAAAAACAGGATCCCGGTCCGGCCATGTCTGCCCGGTTGAGACACCCGTTCTGCAGCAGTGCAGCTCCAGAGAAAACTAGTTTAGTTACCTCACTAGGTATTTGGCTAAGGCGGCCGGGACAAGCACAAAAGGTCGCATTGCACCCCGGGAGGCGGGGACGCCGTCGTGCAGCTACGTGGTGGGGATATTGGAGCTTGACCCCGGACACAGAGCTCGCGCAGCGAAAAAGGGCTTGGAATAAGGCCGAGATCAGAGCTGCGAGACGGCGCCATGCATATCTGGGGCTGAGAAACCGCAAGAAGATTTGAATTGGAGACTTGCGTTGTATGACGCGGTGCATTTGCAAGCTTGTGCTTTTTCTCTGATAAGACAACTTGCTTACAGGAAGAGGAAGAAGACACTCGCGAGAGAATGTCACAAGTCTGGGGTTCCGAGATTTGTATGGGCTTACCCCAGGAGGCGCGATTTTGGCTCATTGTGGCTTGATGCTGACCTTGGCTCTGAATGCGAGCAGCGCGAGACGAGAATCCGGGGCAAGGCTACAACAGCCGTGAGGGATTTTCAACACGCGGAGAAATTGAAGACTGCTGCAGTTATTCAATTGACTACTATCGCGCTCATTTAGCATCTCAATTGATCAGCATCACACCTTCAATTGCAGATGTCGTTGTTGCAACAACGCTCTGCGCTCCAAGCCGACTACCATACCCAACCTGCGCACTTTATACGTCGCCATTGTCGTACAAGTCCAGGATAAAGACTTTTCAGCTTGATCCCACTTCATTGGAGCTGCGCTCGTAGCGTCGCATTTTCAATCGGCATCTTTCGTCGCACTGCAGCATTCATCAGAGAGGAGACGACAGACCCAAAAACGCCACCTTCTCTAGCGCCGCATCAACCTCTGGGTCTCCCGATAATTGATGGCCACGCTAAAACAGGAAGCTAAATCAAAATGTTTCCTGCAAGCGAAGAAAGCCTGGCTGTGATTAAAGGGCCGATTGAGTTCCAAGTTAGCTCGGGCAGCTAATAAGGCTGTGCTGTTTTCGCGCGGGGTTGAAATCCGCACGTTCGCCGCTAGGCCCTGTTTTCATTGTCAAAGAATTGCAAATTAGCCATGAGCCCTTTCCTCGTTTCTCTCTTGTCTCTCAGTTTCTGCGCAGCAACGAGAGCGAAAAACGTCAACTTCGGTATCTTCGCTCGGAAGTCGCATCGGCCTTGCTTCGGCGCATATTCCCACCTCTTAAATGAAAAACAGTGGATGTTCGTCCGGTGGCTGCAGTTTGGGCTGTGATATCATGACCGCTGTTAATACAGTGAACGATGTCGAGGCCACTGTCGATCTGCGAGCGTGTGGAGAACGCCCTGTAGAAAGGTTGTTCTTATAATTTAGTGGCGCTGCTTCTCCAAAATTTTTGACGGGCTGTCGGTCCGAGACGACAGCGGAGCTGGGGAAGAGCTCGGTCGGGCTTGGGGCTGGAGAATGGCGGCACACATCACCCAAGTAGGTAACGATCGAAATGGTACCTCAATCATGTCCGCCGGGTGCTTTGAGTGTGGTCTGGAGAAACGACCAGACTTGGGCGACCTAGACCTTGCCGCGGAGAGCAAAACAGCTGGCGCCGAAGAACTGGGCGGCGGGTGTGCCGATTTTGTTGCAGGGTAGCCGGGCACGGTGGCCGACTGCGCCGCGGCGGATGACGGCCGGCAACACCTGCGGAGCGGTAGTAGCTGTAAGTGTTGTGTGAGATACTGGTAATGGCGAGCGTTTCTCATTCTTCTTTTTTGAATGGTTCGTCTACTCTGTGTGTCGCGATGGTGGGATTTGGTCATGCCGACGCTCACTGACTGTCTCACCCAGATATACAAAACTAAGTTCACAAAGTAGAGAGAAACAGCAACACAATTTGAAATACCGCACATTGTCATGTTGGATCATTCTCAATTAAAAACTGCGGTCAAACTAATATATCCACCAGCTTGCAAGATAGGTATACCAATTATCACTTATACAAAATCATGCTCAACACTCATTTCTCATACCCGAACCCCTCTAAGCGAGCTCGGTCGTCTTCTCAACATTCTCAACAGTCTCGCCCTGAGCTTTCTCGGCACCCTGCGCGGCAATGCTGGCGCGCTGCTGCCAGCTCTCAGTAGGGCGCCAAGAGGTCGACTTGGGCGCAAACTTGACATCCTCGTACAGCTGGTCGACCTCCTCAAGCGTCAGGTTCTTTGTCTCGTAAATGAAACAATAGACAAAGGCAATGCAGATAAAGCAGGCACCAAACCAAACAAAGAAGATCTTTGACTGTAAATTGGCAGAGTTCGGGCCCCAGTTGACGAGATATGGCGTGGAGTAGGCAATGGCCCAGTTGAGCAGCCAGTTGCTCGCCGTGGTAATACTGATCGACTTGGCACGCGTCTTGAGAGGGAAGATTTCACCAGTAACAACCCAAGCGAGAGGTCCCCAAGTAGACGCAAAGAAGAAGATGTAGATACACACGAAAGCAACAGCTGCCTTTTGACCAGCATCGTTGGTCGAGGTGAGAACTCCGGTATCAGGGTTCTGGGTTGCCGACAGCGTTCCACACATGCCAACAATGAACTGAGAAATGCACATTCCAATGGCACCAAAGAGAAGTAGAGGACGTCGACCCCATTTATCCGTTGCGTAGAGGCCAGGGATCGTAGATGCGACATTGATAGCTGACGTAATCATCTGAATAATGAAGGGATTCGAAATTCCGCTTTTTTCAAAGTATTTTGTGCCGTAGTAGAAGATAAAATTGATGCCTGTGAGCTGTTGTAATCCTTGTAAAGCAGAGCCTGTGAGCTGGCGTTTAAGGACGGGGTGGCGGAAACAATCGAGATATGAGGTTCCGGAGCCGAGCTTCATTTCGTGATCGTGGTTGGCTTTAATTTCGTGGAGCTCCTCAGCAATAGCGGGGTGGTCGGCGGGGAGGCGGCGAATTCGGCCTAGAGCCTTAGCGGCTTTTTCTAATTTGTTCGCGCGGATGAGATAACGGGGAGTCTCAGGGAGGAGAATCATTCCGACGAGCAGAATCAGGGACCAGGCGAATTGGACGGCGATGGGGATGCGGTAACTTCCGCTGTCGTTCCGCCTAGCGGTCGCGTTGTCGACAACGGCGGCTAGCAGAAGACCAATCGTGATTGCAAGCTGATAGGCGCCGACAATAGCACCGCGAATCCATTTGGGAGCCGTCTCAGACTGGTAGAGCGGGACTAAGAGTCCAAGTTAGCAAGCGGCGCGACGAAATCAAATGGATGCAAGACGTACTCAAGGCGGAGATCAGACCGACACCGAAACCAGCAAAGAAACGACCAGCGAGGAACATAGGAATGGCAGTGGCCGCAGTTTGCAAAATAACACCCAAATTGAAGACCCAGGTGGAGATGATCAGGCCAGGGCGACGGCCGAGATAATCGGCGAGGAAAGGCGAAGCGAGCGCGCCAAAGAAGGTACCGGCAGACAAGATGGAGACAATCGCAGACTCTTGAGAGGTAGTAATGTTGGGACCCTGGTCGTCGGTGTAGCCGGTGCTGAACTGCTGCTTCCAGTAGGGCATAACAATAATACCACTAATCGTGCCGGTATCGTAACTGGTACCATGGTCAGCGCGCGCACCCACGACATAATACAAATCAAGCCTACCCAAAGAGAACACCACCAAAGGCGACAAAGAAGCCCATCGCAATAGCCGGCCATGTTTTACCGACCTGGTGCTCCGGCTTCGAAAGCGAAGCCTTGCGCAGAAACCCCATGATTGCGGTCAGGCGGAGGAGTGTAGAGGGAGCTTATAGGAGCGCGGCGGCTATAGGAAGAAGATGCTATGAACAAGACAAGCTGCTCACAGACAGGAAAGCGCCGAATTCGCGAGAAGAAGACGTCTACGAAAGAACTGATGCGCGTGGAGCGGGGGGCTAGTTACTTATGTATACAGAGGCAAAGAGGGCACGGGGAAGGAGCGACTGGGGCCTGGGGGATCATCAATGCTAGCTTTTCGAATGACATCCAAATACTTTGCAGGGCCCAGCTCATTGAGACTAGGTCGCAACAGGAGAAGCTTGGGCCTTGTTGGCGCATCATTTCGTGGGAACACAACCACGCTAATTGAGCGCTGCGATGAGGTTTAGCCTCGAAGCATTTGCCGTGGAGAAGTGGACTAACAAAATTGGCGGCAGCCTCCACCCATCAGGCCGGTCCTACGAGTTCCTTTTTTCGAAATCGCATTGGGGAATACGGCGGTTCTTTTGTCGCTACTTGTGCTTCGCACGGCGAGCCCTTGAGACATCGAGCAATTCCTCCGACCTGAGCGCACCGGCCCTGGGACGACGCTGACGCGATCCTGGGCGAGAACTTTCCTACGCCACTGAAAAGTGCATCACGCTTCGTTTCCGAGATGACGCTAGCACAAACTTCCGGGGCTAGCCAGAGACATGGCCGCAGAGGCGCGCCGCCTGCTTGCATCTGGGCCAAGGTGATTGACTCTACCGACCCACACTGACAGCTGTAGGGCGAGAAAAAGCACGCAAGTAAATTATCAGGGACTGATGGACAGAGTTGTTCGCCAATTTTAGAGAGCTGCTGGCTGTTCCTATCAAGCAGCGAGCGACCAAACAGCTGTTCAACATGCTCTACCCTC
The DNA here is from genome assembly GCA_002796755.1 of Paracorniculantispora psalliotae. NCBI lineage: Eukaryota > Fungi > Ascomycota > Sordariomycetes > Hypocreales > Cordycipitaceae > Paracorniculantispora > Paracorniculantispora psalliotae. Next base: position 1,228,421 of record PHFE01000095.1, read on the forward strand.
ATACACCGATCCCATTTCAATAGCCGGCGTAATACCTTTCATCCGACTTCTTCTTGGACTACGGCAAATGTGCAGGTCGCTTGCAATTACTTCGAGTACAATTAGAGTGGTGGCGCACACTAATCTGCAGCTAAGGACGCCTCAGACGACAACACCAGGCTAGCCCGGTAATTGATTCCAGATGGCGTATTCCGAATACTCATCACCAGGAGCCTACGAAACAAAAGTCGCACGCGCGATTTCGCAATACATGACCGCCAGATTGTCGCGAACGGTTTTCAGTGCTTTGTCCGTTGTCTCGCGGCCCCCCTTTTCTGCCAAAGGCCCGATAGAACCCCCGCCGTGACAATGGCCCAAGCTAAGACACTGTCCGTGGTTGAGTTGCAATTCTCCATGTAAGCTCGCTGCTACTGTTGTTTTAGTTGTCGATCAATCACGCGTCAGCTTCTGATCGCTGCGCTCCATGTTTCGGGAAATTAGTAACCGGCGACCACCAGCGGTCAGCATCAAGCATTTGCCGTTGAATGCAAAATCTTCACAGAAGTATTTTGCCTCTGTCTGCATGGCAATTCAGCACGTCGGCCCGACGCCTCAAAAACCGGGATTTGCAATCGCTGAGCGACGCCTCTCCCGTGGCGAAGACCTGCAACTTCGGTCTCTTTGTGGACCAGCCCCATGGGCAACCCGCAGTTTGTGCCGCTCCACTGCGATGCTTAAACCGCTTCTAGAATGATTCTAGCAGGTTTCCAGGATGCGTTACGACTGCGCAAAAGATCGATAGGCTAGAGATAACGGTTGGAGATACACATTACGCACGCGGCTGGGTGTTATCCCCTATCTGCAGCAGAAAATAACCCATTTATTAAAACTAATAGAGTCTACCCTGACTCCCCGCGCTGCCAAACTTGAGGCGGAGTCATACCCATGATCGGCCGTTGGCTAACCTGCCATAGCTCTGTCCAGTAAAACGGCTGCGAGCCTTTCCCGTCGCGGTATTCAGTCCGTCGCCGTCTGTTGCTGAAGGCACCGCATAGGTCTGCTCGATGAAAAAGTGATTGGCGTCCGAGTCATGCGCCACCCGCCACGGGATGGCCAGATCGTGGCCTTCCGGTCCTCCACCACATGTGCCCTTAAGCAGCTCGTTGGGTCTGCTATTCAATGCGAGCGAGAATAGATTGTGCGCTTCGGTAAAGTCTGTGACAAGTCTGGCGTGAAGAATAAGGTAGACAAAGCACACCAGGTTGAGGCCAAACATCGTGGCCAAAACAAGGTAGAATACGCCTTGCCAAGCATACACATGGCCGGACGTATACTCCTGCGTAATCACAGACGCATTGAAGTGTTGGATGGTCCCGGGTGGGCCGAGAATATTACCGGGCTTGGTGAATTCCCAGTAATGATGGAATGGCGTGCCCACGGAGCCGAGAACCAGCGTTGAGCTGGCAAACACCGCCAGCGCCTCCGCCATGGAGGGCAGGTACGTTGGCAGATTAGGCTCGCTCAGAATCAATTGTGTGAGAATGCGTGCGTTCGCTGGATTGTTGTTACGCTGGCCTCCGTTGAGGTCAGCAGCAGTGCGCCATTGGTCGGCCAGCCACTATCAGTCGATTAGTCTTCCTGCGCGCAATGATGTTGGCGGTTGGACTTACTTTCCAGTCTGCAACAGGTATACCCCATTCTTGCTCACCATCAAAGGAACGACGATAGCTGTCCACGTCATCGGGATCCTCACAATGGGCAGCCATTTTACTACCAGCAATGCCAGAAATATTGAACTGAGTCGAACATGAGGGGGAAACCCATGACCGCAGCTCACACATCGTATAGTTCTGAATCCCAGGCTTCTTTCCCATGAGGTAAATTGCATCAGATTCGAAAACACTTGAGTTTACGAGAGTGTTATAGTCGGCCGGGAACTGTCGCAAATATTAGTGGTCGTCATCAAAGCAAGGCTTCTCACTCACTAGTTGGAAGACAGGTGGTCTTCTCTTGTACGCGGGTCCCCAGCGGAAGATATCATCGACTACCGTGCTGTTCAACCAGTTTGGTGCCCCGTCTCTGTAAGAAGGTTCAGGTACCTCAGATGTCCAGTTCTCCCATCCGATGGTTTGGTTTTTCACCCCGGTCTTCGAATTGTTGGCATATGGCCACTCGGTGTAGACCAACGGCGCGAGCTCGTCGGGCAGCATGTTAACACACAAGACATTGACCGCTGGGGACACAACACCTGCTTTGATGGCATATTCGCCGACTCCAGATAGATCGTCTGGCTGCAAGATACCATTGAGAGAAGAAATGGCTGCAGCAGCAACGCCTGGGTGCGGCATGGCCAGCGTAACATTGTTGATGATGTGGCCCGTCCGCTGATATTGTGCCTTTACATCACCGTGCTGCGTCTCTATCCACGCCCCGACCAAAGTGGTATTGCCATTTAGTGATGCCACAGCAGCCGGACGACTCTTGAAATCCGTCACCAGATCAGATCCATTAGAGTTAATACCGTCCCACACGCTCATAAAACCTTGCAGAGTCCGGTAAGACTCGCCTGATACCATCACTCCAGTGCACGAGTCCGCGGCATTTTCCTTGTCTTGGTATGTAAGTAAAGCCGGGCACGACTGCTTTACAAAATCGATGTTTGCATAGGAGGAGCGGACATAACCCGACAGCAGCTTGTGCTCCCAGTTGCCGTACTTGAGTTTTGGCGCCACCATGGCGTCGGACGCTGTTGTGTAGAATGCGGCCACCAGCGTCGCCAACAGTGAGAGTATGCCCAAGACACTGAAACCAGCATATCGAAGCATTCCAAAATGCGTCATAAGAGATCCGGGTTGGATTACCCAGCTGCGCATAGACATCTCTGCCAATGTCGTGCCTCCCGACGCTCGTGCGATCGCCTTGCGCGTCAAGACTTGACCAAGGAAAGTGATGAAGGTGGTAACAAACGTCAACTCAATTGTCTTCGACAGCCAAGCAGCCAGCACAGTGGCTGTTGATGGACCAAGACCCATGCTCGATGAGATAGAGCGTCCCCATCTGGGCTGGATAATCGCGACGAGGAACCACAGACAGCTGCCGACTGTAGAGTACAAGGAGGCACCCACAACAACCTTGGTGAGCCAATGTCTGGACGAGGATTGAATATCTTTTCGCGTCGGGCAAGGTTTATAATCGTCACCTTGAGAACCCTGTTAGTCACTATCCAAGATTTTCGAAGAAAGACATCTCACCACAATCATCTCGTGAATCTTGTTGTCCGGGATAATTGCCACTATCATACCGTCCCTCAGTCGTTGAGCTTTGATCCGTTCCAGATATCGTCTCCATATGGGTCGTCAATGGTTTGCTGGCACTCTCTTTGCGGTAGAGGCTTTTCGTCTGGAAGCTCCGCAGACGACCCCAGAGACTCATCCTGCGCGGAGAAGGCTCTCCGATGAGTGTATCTTGGGGTGACGCCATCCCGCTCTGAATGTATGAATTTTCCACACTAGGTGCTGCCGGTTGGCTTTCAACCGGATCAACTCTTTTAGGAACTGGCACTCGGCGAATAGAGAACTGGCTGCTCTGATGCGACAGGGACAGACCGAGCGGATTGTCACGGCTGATGCTTCGCTGAATGGAAGTGCCAAGATCCTGGCCGCAATTGTCAACAGAAGCGCGTTCGCCGACCGCCGTGGATGCTTGAGAATCTGCAATGTCATGTTGCAATGCATGCGCGCCATAGTCGCCAACGGTGTCGGGATGAGCTAGGTTGAACGAAAAGCTAGAGATGCGGCGTGGCTCATTGGCAGGTTCGTCAAAGGTCATAGATGACATGGGAGAGATCCAATGCGTGGATTCATCCTTGTGAGGAGAAACATTCGGTGCGCGTTGGTAGGCCATGATTGTTGCCAAAAACGGAGACCAAGGTAGGGAGGAGACTGGTGTAGTTGGCCCAAGTTCGACAAGGCAAATGGAGGAGTCCTCCAAGTCACTGCCCAGAGAAGCGAACAATATTTAGATCAAAGGACAACAAATGTCGATGATTTTAGTAAATAGTAAGGCGGCCAAGGTTGCGTGTGCGAACCGTTGCGCGCAACAGCGGCCAACCTCCGGGTGGAACGAAGGCGGGCGGAAATCGCTGGGGCACGGGAACAAAGAAATTGGCAAACGCAGGAAGTGGCCCGACATCTACTTGAGATATACAACAACGGATAAAAGCCCCGCCCCAAAAACGTGCGAGACTGGAGAACCGCCCCGGTTAACTACATGCATCCTGCAGCTTCATTTCAGCCTTGACGGCTCAGCCTAGTTCGGGCAAGAAACTAGCATTGGGAGCGAAGAGCAAACTGCATTTCCGACAGAGTGGGCGGGGAAATGTGATATGAAGGCCCAGCCCCCCCGCGCGCGTGCATGAGGAAAACGACTAAAATACCGTCCCGCAGACGGCTTGCATGAGCTATGTAGTTGGGGCGAGCCGTCATTGGCCTGTTGGCCGGGCCATGCAGCGCTACCGCCGACGGCGTCTGCATGTCGCAGTTTGGTGGCTTTTCATCGTGTTCAAAAGTGCGGAAAACCAGAAATTTGGTGTGGATGGACACTGCCTCTTCGAAGAGAAAGATGTGCGTTTCTATAATTATCACCACCCAGCAGAATACGCCCGCCAAGCGCGGCGGCTCAAGGTCACACAGCCTTAAAATTCGGTATCGTACAAGGCTGTAATTGTCGCCGAAAAGCTGCGGCTGCGAGGAACTTTTGTTGCGCAGCCGCATTGCCTTTTCCGAAATCAGAAACTCCAGAAGTATTGCCAGCGTGTGGATAAGGCAGTTGTCTGGCCTGCGACAGTGATGCTGCGTGTGGAAAGTCACCGGCGACAGCATTCAAGACAAGAAACGCAAGAAAGGGGGAATTAAATAGAGAACATTCTAGAGTTAAATCTTATCACTGCCATTATGATACCCAGCCCCCTGCCCCCAACACAGAAGCAAACAAACTGGACAAAGAAGGAACAAAGAAACCTGACTGCAGCTGACGCCCGCACGCGAAGGAAACGAGAGCTTGCAGAGCAAGCCACCCGCACAAGGCGTCAGCTGAGTTGCAAAAGTGCCATGGCACGATGCAGCAGCCAAGTGAGTGTCAGAGTGTCCAGATCTAGCCTGTTCCTGTCCGGACCTCTCTGGAAGAGCAACCACTGATCTCTGCGAACGGTGCTTGCCTAGTGTTGTTGGAGAACGCTCAATATTGACTAGAGTTAAGATCGTTAATTAAATAAGACTAGCTACCTGTAGTGCTCTATACCGGTAATAAATTTTATTTGGTTTTAGAGAGAGTGGTGGACTATTGTAGGATAGTGAGTGGTCTAACCAAACAAACTTACTAGCAAAGTTAAAGAGCTCGGGAATGGTCTGGTCGCGTAGGTACCGGATGACGCTGTCGACAAAGTCGGACTCATAGAGCGAAACAAGAAGCCTAGCAATCACTAGACTAATGATCTACTTGTCCTGTCTCGGCAGTAGAACTGTTGGATACCTGCATACTGGTGATCTTGGTCGGAAGCAGACCAGGCCGGCGAAGCGCTCCGAGAGACCAAGATATTGGCGGCCGAAGGCGCAACTAGAGCTAGCACGGCTTTACGAGAAGGGTGTGTTGATATCATATGGCGTAAATGCGAACCCAGGAGTCCCTACTGAGGAGAACGGAAGCGACGTAGAATCACATATTGTTCAAGTGAAATGTGTTCATGTATTGGTATTATGGATGTTTTGCTGTTGTTGAAAGAAACTATATCATCTAAATCAAGTACATCGGACCCCTTTATAGAAAAACCCCAAGTTGCATGTCATTACTCAATATCAAATTATAGTACCGGCTGAGGCCTAGCTAGCAGTACACACTACACATCATTTTCTGATGCAAATGCAACGCAGCTAAGTTGTCTCTCGGGCAGGACTGGACATATAGTGAACTTAATCCGGCCTTTGTTCGAAGCCGGCGCTGGGCTGGCGCACTGGAAGCCGCGACGGGCTTGTCGAGTGGTGCATTCGCTTCTGCCAGGCATCCCGGTGTGCCGGTGTGCCGGCCGTCTGAACGGACCGGTCTGGTAAAAACCTCTGCGAGTACTGACAGGCGCATCTTTGTACGGACAATCAATTTTCTCGGAGTCGGATGTATAGCCCTGTCCTCCGTGTTCAGTTGCTGGTGTACTGTCTGCCCTTGACCTTGACCTGACTACAAAAGGCACACGTCCGAAGGAAACACAGTGGCAGCCACGGCATGATTGCACAGGTCCGCACGCAAATTAGCAAACTGCAGACAAGTCTCTTCCCTATGCCATGACGGCGGCCGGTCGGCGCTGCGAGTTGCCACCCTTCTTCTGCGTGGGGCGAGCCAGGGTGTACTTGGCAAAGGCACGAGCCAGGGCTTTCTTGCAGCTGACTTTTTGACTGCCGACGAAGCTCTCCACTGTGACGGCGATGGCGCGGTCAATGTCCTGCGAAGAGCAGTACTCAGAGAGGCGCATGCGACTGAAGGCCTCGCTGGTGCGGATGATGGCCTCCAGATGACGTACAGTGATGGGGTAGGCACCAGTGGCCAGCGACTCGCGACGCATGTCGGCAAAGAGACGCGCTACCTTGTCCTCGTCCATGTGGTAGAGCTTGGGGCTGCAGCGCTCGCGGGCGTAGAGGATGTACTTGCGCAGCAGCTCCTGGGGGATCTCATTTTCTTTGCGAGCGCGCTCGGCCTCCTCATGCTCGTCATCGGCCTCAGCTCGCTTGTCCTGGGTTGAGTCTTCGAAGAGGGGATGGCTGCGGCTGTGCGAGCCCACGATGAAGCGCGCGAGGCGCTCGTCTTCAGCAGGTTCCACCGTGTCACGTACAACGCAGAGAACGTCGAAACGTGACAGAATGGGTTCTGTGAGCTGCACGTTGGAGGAGAAGGGGATAGTCGAGTTGTAGCGGCCGCCGATGGGGTTGGCGGCGGCGATGATGCCGCAACGGGCTTGGAGGGTGGTCACGATACCAGCCTTGGAGATCGAGATGGTTTGCTGTTCCATAGCTTCGTGGATAGAGGTACGATCCTGATCGTTCATTTTGTCAAACTCGTCAATGAGACATGTGCCACGATCAGCAAGCACAAGCGCACCACCTTCCAGCGTCCATTCGCTGGTCAGCGGATCGCGGCGCACACTGGCCGTCAAACCGACAGCACTGGCACCCTGACCAGTGGCGAACACAGCTCTGTGAGCAGTCTTCTCAGCATACTTGAGAACCTGCGACTTGGCAGTACCGGGATCACCAAGAAGCAGAACATTGATGTCACCACGGACATGATGAGCACCCTTGGTGGTCTTGGCGACACCGCCGAAGAGTGACAGAGCAACCGCCGTTTTCACGTCGGTGTGGCCGTAGATGCTTGGTGCGATGGAGTTGATAATCTTATCCACGATGCTGGGGTCGCGAGAAAGTTTGCGGATGGCTTGTTCGTCCTCTTCGGTAAGACGGAAACCAGCGAGCTGATCGTGAGACTTGACAACATTGTTGGCTTCCAGGATTGTGGCAAAGACGGGGAAACCGTTTCTGTTGTTGAGTTGGGCATCGTAGTTGTTGCGGTAGATACCGGTAACTTCGATTTCCTCACCAGGCTTCGCCTTGTCGATCAGATCCCACAGAAGAATCACCTCTCGTTGACGAGGCAGGCGACCAGCAGGCACGGTACCAGGAGACTCCTGGAGCGTCAATTTCTGGTAGTTGCGGTAGACAGTCTTCTCGGAGTTGAGGGTAAAAGGTCCTCGGGATTGGCAGTTTTGGCAGTATGTGATCTTGACCTCGACATTGGATTCTTGTTGGAAGGGTCCTAAGGTTGTGCCGCACTTGGTGCAGTCAAACTTGACGTATTTCAGCTGGGGGAAGACACCAGAGCGGCGAGTAACGACACCGCTGACGCGAACCAAACAGTTGAGGTGAGACTGACGGAGCTGGCGAAGGGTATAGTGAACAGGAAGGTCAAAGATGCGCACGTGAATCTCGGAATGAATGCGCGCGTAGTCGGGATAATGCAGGAGAACGACGTCCATGGCAACTTCGTCGAAGAGCTTGAGCATCTCGGCGGGGGCGTTGGCCAAGAAGTAAGCAAGGATAGCCTTACTCTCAGAGAGGTGTTCGTAGGAGACTTCCAGCGACTCGGCGTTGATTTCACCAAGCGTTCGGATGCGGTTACCGTAGACGGAAGAGCCAGAGGCATCCGTGTAGGAGGTAAGGAATGCCTTGAATTCGCGGCGGATTGTGCGTTGGACATGGGCTTGTGCTACCCATTCTGTGAGGTTGGCGGCCTTTACGTCGCCGAGAGCTTCGAGAGAGAGCTCCTCTTCCATGATGTCGGCGTCCATGGCGTCGTCCGGGTCCTCATCATAGTGATGACGTCTGCGGCGAGGCTGGGCGGTAAGGTCGATATCGCCATCATCATCGTCACCAGGAAGGAAAGCGGCCGGGATTCTCTGCCTGCGGGCAACCTCGCGATCACGTCTGCCCAACTGCGCCTCGAGGCGGCGTCGGGCACCTAGGTCCATGTCATCGTAGTCACCCTCATCATCAAGGTCGACGGCTTCGTACTCGTCGCCTTCTCTGTCTCTGTAATCCGCCTCGTATCCTTCGCGGAAGAGATCGACATCGTCGTCGGCCATTTCGTCGAGGTCGTCAATGTCGTCTTGGATCTCGCGCTCCTCCTCAATCTCATCGTCGTCCTCGACACCGTGAGCGATGCTAAACGGCGCGGGAGGTGACGAAGGCATGGGGCTGGAGCCAGGGCCGACAGAGGAAGTAGCATCATCGCCACCGGTGCGCGAACGCTTGCGACCGCTGCGTGAAGCCCCTCTGTTGCCCGAGGTAGGGTTGTCTCTGAGCGGGGAACTGTGCGAGCCAGGCGTTAGTAACGTTTGTCAGTATGCGTGTATGGCGAGAACAAACCTCATTGTATGTGTGTATTACCAAATATCGTCAATTTGGTTCTGAAGAAATAAAGTTGCAAGGATGAAAATGGTCAAGAGGGTGGAGGGAGGGGCATGGGCAAGATGTTTGGCGCCTCGGAAACCTGAGATTGTAAGGGAGCCCACCCTCGCGTCGCCGTCCCAAAACGCGTGCCACGCGTAAAGTGGCACTAAGCCTAAACAGACTCAACGCGTTCACACTGCGCAATGAGGCCAGAGGCACGAGTCCTTTCCCAATAGAGGGGATGAGCAAAAGTTTAATTGTAAATCATTCCTAGCCTAATTTGTGCTAGATTTCTCGAATTGAGCTTTGGTACGTGATAATACTGTGAGGCGTGGCAGCTTACCTAACAAACCTGGCTTGCACGCGTTAAGTGGTTCGTACTCAGGCAAGCTTCGGAGCTCTGTCACATCACCCTCGCATACTGGACCATCCCAAACCAACTGCGCAGAACTGGTATCTGGGCTGCTCTCATCTATTTTTCGGGAGAATTAGTCGGTACCTTGCTGGACAGTCTACAATATGTCATCCAATGGCGTAGAACAGGACGCCGCCCCGGCGCAAACATCGAAGCGCAGCAACAGCTTCTCCAACCAGTCGGAGACCTCCCAGACTGCTGCCGAGTATGTCAACAGCTATGAAAACGAAACTGGTGCAGTCGCTAACTTTTCAGATTTATCCGCAGCCAAGAGCTCTTGGAAGCTGATGCGCGCGAAGCTCTCCCATTCGTACGTCTGCGCGCCACTGCGCTCGGAAAACTGTCACTAATTATTACAGAGCATCGATAACTGCACCAGAATCCTCGGTCCGCTGAAGCAGAGTGTTTTCGCGTGCCTGACATGCAACCCCGCGCCCGCTACCGAGACCGATGCGTGGACGCCTGCAGGCGTCTGCTATTCCTGCTCGGTCCAGTGCCACGGCGAGCACACGCTCGTCGAGATCTTCCAGAAGCGCAACTTCACCTGCGACTGCGGTACCAAGCGACTTCCCAGCACCAGCCCGTGCGTACTGCAAACGAACGACGAGACGAATACGCGCGGCGATGTCCACTCGCAGGAGCCCGACGTCAATAACAAATACAACAAGAACTTCCGTAACCGCTTCTGCTCATGCGACTGCGACTACGATCCCTTTGAGCAAAAGGGCACGATGTTCCAGTGCTTAGGCCTGGGCACCGAAGAGACGGGCGGCTGCGGCGAGGATTGGTACCATCCTGGCTGCCTGGTCAGCATGGGCCCGAAATGGTACGAGGCGATGACGCCAAAGAAGAAGACCGCCGAGAAGCAGGAAAACGGCACTGGCCTTGATGTCATCTCCGAAGTCAACGAGGAAGAGAAGCAGGCAGAGAAATCTGAAGAAGAAAAGCAGGCTGAGAAACCTGGCGAAGATAATCAGGCGGAGAAATCTAGCGAAGAGAAGCCAGCCGAGAATGGCGCAGACGAGGATGAAGAGCAGGATGAGGAGCCGCCGATGCCTCCTGGGTTCCCCGAGGAGGAAGACTTTGACGGCTTCCTGTGCTACAAGTGTGTCGAGTCCAATCCCTGGATCAAGCAGTATGCCGGCACCTCGGGCTTCCTCCCTGCCGTTCATCTGGAGCCCGCCGCCGCCGCCGCCGCCGAACCTGTAGCAGCTACTGGCAGCAAGCGCAAGGCAGAGGACGGCGAGGAACACGAGGCTAAGCGCGTCAAGACTGAAGACGAAACCGCATCCTCTGAAAACGCGACCGCCCCAGCCGGCGACGCCGCAGCAACGACCCCGAGCGGCTGCAAGCTGCCCAACTTTGCCCCCGCGCCGCAGGGCCGTTTCTCACTCTTCTTCAAAGAAGATTTCCGCGAGCAATTCTGCCGCTGCAGCACCTGCTTCCCCAAACTCAACGCCTTTCCCCAGCTCCTCGAGGAAGAAGAAGTCTACGAGCCGCCCATGTCCGACAACGGCGACAACGCTTCTCATAACGGGGGCGGGTCGACCGCCGGCAGCGGCAGCCTGCTGGAGCGCGGCGAGAGCGCGCTGCGCAACGTGGACCGCGTGCGCGCCATCGAGGGCGTCATGGCGTACAACCACCTCAAGGAGCGGCTGAAGCCGTTTTTTCAGCAGTTTGCGGACAGCGGCCAGGCGATTGGCGCGGAAGATATCAAGGCGTACTTTGCGAAGCTGCGCGGCGACGAGCAGGCGATTCAGGAGGCGGGTGAGGGCGCGGCGGCGGCGTCGGGCGGAGCTGGGGAGGGTGGTGATGGAAGACGGGAGCAGGGTGGTTATTAAACCCTGCTTCGCTTTTTGAAAAGGGTATCATGTATAGGTGTAAGGGTGTATGATGTGTTTGTATAACAAAATATTTAGGGGCTTCTGGATTCGGTCGTGGAGTGGGTATTGGCACCGAGGAGCATTATAACAAATTGGCACACAGGTACGAGAACAATAAGAGCATTTGCATTTTTCACAACGGTAAACAAAAAAGTCCATATTTGAATTTCATTCATGATGCCGTGATCCAGTCCCGATGGCTCTGCCGGGACGTCCAGTAGTATATATATATGTACAAGTACAATGTTATTCGCTTATATGCAATGCCGATTTCCATTCCCCTCTTTTCCATCTTCTCATTAATCCCCCGCTCACTCCAAAAGAGAGCGTCCCCGCGCCGCCTGCAGCTCCTCGTACAGCTCGAGACTCTCCTACGAGCCCGTCGACCCCGTACTCGACGCCGCGCTCAGCGGCCTCGGCGGCGGCAGCGGCATCCCCGACACCTCGTCCCTCTGCATCGCGATGCCCCCCATGCCCGACCCGGACATCAGCAGATGCGACGGCATGTGCATGCTGCCCCCTTCACCATCCATCATCATCTCCGCCCCGCCGCTCCCCGCCATGTGCTGCTGCTGTTCATGCGCCGCGCGCAGTTCCAGCTGCGCCAGCCTCTCCTTTTCCGCGCCATCAATCACATCGTCATCACCGCTCCAGTACGGATCGTCGTCCTCGAGCTCCGGCATGGCTAGGCGCTTCCAGAAGCGCACCTCCTGCTTCAGCGCGGTTTCCGCGACACGAGCGTCCCAGCGCGCGCGGTCCTCGTCGTACGTGCGCCGGAAGCGCCGCAGCGAGTCGTTGGCCGTCGCCGCGTGCGCCTGCATCTCCCAAATCTGCTCGCGCAGGCGGCAGTTTTCGCGCCGCGCCTCGTCGAGCTGCGAGCGGTAGGAGCGGTGCCACGAGGCTACGTCGGTAACGTGCTTGGACTTGTACTCGTGGAACTGCTTGAGCATGGCCGCGAGGGCGTTGGCGAATTGCGAGAGGAGCGTGGCGTTGGCGTCGCGCGAGTGCTTGGCCTTTTCGAGCGATTCGGAGAGGACGGAGAGGAGGGCGTCAATGTTTTGATCTTGGCCTAAGCTACATGTTAGCAGAGTTGTTCGAATGGATGTAATGCCAGGGACGAGGGGCTTCGTACGGTTGATTTCCTCGGCGGCAGCGTCAATGACTTCGTCGTTACCGAGCTGCTGCGTGCGCGCGCGGTTGCGCACCCGGCCCAGGCCGCTGACAATATCTTCAGTGACTCGTCTGTTCTCGGCGAGCTGCTTGCTCAGCTCCTCGACCATGCCGTATATGTAGTTGAGCTCGGCCTGGTGGCCGGCGGGCGTGGGCATGGGCACGCCACCGCCGCCGCCCATGTTCGCGCCGTTCATGCCGTTCATGCCGTTCATCCCCGGCGGCAGGAAGTAATGCGTATTTTCGATCGGCGAGTAAGAGAAAAGGAATTTTTATAACAGGCGCTTGCTTTTGGAGGCGCAATGATGCGGTTTGTCGTGGCTTGGGTCAGTTGTTGATGGGCAATGTTGACTTGACGGTTTGTACCTGAAGCTGGCAGGCGACTGTGATTATGTAACACAGGGAGCTTGTTCCCTGCAACGCGATAGCACAGCTGTGTGTACTGAATTAAAGCTATAAATCACATTTGATTAATCGCTTTGATGCCATGCTACGTCTTAAAGTAGTCATTATGATTACGAGAAAAATAATTACGTGCTAAAGTGTTGTACAGTATATAATGGCGATCGGGTTGTCGTAACCATTGACGCAGGAGCTTCTCTACAGTGCACAGCAGCATTGCATCACGTCGCTTCAGACTAATCTTTAGAGTCGCAAACATTTCAATTTCGCTTCATTCCCTCTTCGTATTGCTAATTCATGGCACACGCTCCCGAAATGTTGCTAGCAGCACTTGTTTTCTTCCCACCACTACTACTTGTTCTCATCCTCAGCAGAATATATAAGAGTTGGGTAGCCTTTCCTCATCGTCGAGAAAGGGTGATTTCCTTCTTCATTCGTTGCCTTTGCACTCAACCACCAACCACGCGGTTCTTATCACTCTTTTTCCTGTTTTTGCTTTTGCTTTGCGCCGTTTGGCTGTACCCAGCAGAATACACAGACAGCGACAAAAACATACACAGAAAATCACGCGTCGTTTCCTTGCTCAACACAACTTGGCACACACAGCCTTTCGCGGGGTATATCCATCGCCGGTGTCTTAAAATACTTAGTCGTTAAGAAGAGCCACGCAACGCACACAGCTGCCACTTCGTTCAACGCGCAGGTTGATGTGCTTGCGGGTGTCTTGATCCAAAAGTCATTCAGATGAAAAGGGATTTGGTCATATGCAGAGAGCGCCATTGAGAAAACACCGTGGTCCGTGGACGGGGCGTAGCTCAAGTACCAGGGCGCGCTCTTGCTGAGAAAAAAATGTATGAAAATAATGTGGTCGTTGACCAGGCACGCTCCCCGTTCCCGTGGGTTCGTAATCCGTGTCGTAAACTGGTCGTGTCTTGCCGGGGGAGGGCCTGGTGCTAATAAGGGAGATGTAAAATAAAATGATATGCGGCGCATGCTCGTTTCGTGACAGAAAACCAGACAGGTGGGCATATTGAAGAGAAAAGCGAACCGAAGACGCCATGCGGAGCCAAGTGTGAGCAGGATTGTCCTGAAAAACAACCCGATCAAATCCCAGCTTTGCAAATTTCCCAACATTGAAAGAGAGAGAATAGTAAAGAAACACTCAAAGAAAGAGGATTGCCAATGGACGCGTCAATGCGTCAACTCATCCATGGACAGGATAAAGCGAACTTGCAAAGAACAGCAAATCAAAAACACAAAAAAAAAATGCCCGACTCGGTTCAGAAAGCCATGCTTTTCAGACGGCTGTCGGGAGCCAAGTCTAGGCACGTTGCCTCCTGGGACTCCGTCTCCGACCACGGTTCATTGGGTCTGGAGGCGACGTGCTCCGGGAGAGCTCGAGGGAAGCCCTCTAAGCCACGGGAGGAATGGGAGCGACGGGAGCGGCAGCAACGTTGGTCATGTCGACCTCTTGGTTGATCTCGGGGGCGACGGCAGCCTTCTGGGGGCAATCGCGGGAGATGTGGCCAGCCTCACCGCACTGGTAGCAGGTCTTGCCGGCAGTGTTGAGAGGACCGCCGTTGGGGGCGGTGCAGTCGCGGGAGATGTGGCCGAGCTTGCCGCAGGCGTAGCACTTCATGGCCTGAGCCTGGCAATCACGGGCAAAGTGGTTGGGACCACCGCACTTGTAGCAGGTGGCAGGGCGAGGGCCGCCAGCGAAACCGCCACGGCCGAAGCCGCCGGCGTAGCCACCACGGCCGCCCATGGGGGCACCACGGCCCATAGGAGCACCGGGACCAACGGGGTTGGGGCAGGCGCGCTGAGAAAAATTAGCGACACGAATTCGAGACGGGATATATCGAGGAACGTACGGCAAGGTGACCGGGCTGGCCGCAGTTATAGCAGCGACCGGAAGTAGCGTTGCCGCTCAGGCGCAGAGTAGGGCAGTCGGCCTGGACGTGACCAAGACCCTGGCAGTGATAGCACTGCTTGGCCTCAGTGGTACGAGGAAGAGGGCAGCCGTTGGACTCGTGGCCGGGCTGCTTGCAGTTGTAGCAAAGGCGCTCAGAGGAGGAGCAGACCTCGGCGTAGTGGCCGACGTTGCCACACTTGTAGCAGGCACGACGAGAGAGAGAAGACATGATGATGTACTGGAGATGGGGTTAGCACGGGGAAAAGAGAGACGAGTACGCTGTTGCGCTGTCGTTGTGGAGGTTGCGTGTTGGAAGTCTGCTTTGCTTCGGCCGCTTGCACTGTCGGTCACATGCAGTGTCGCCACCGGGTCGAGTGACGGGTAAGATTGCCTGAGATGTAGGCATGGGCCACTGCCAATGTGGAATACGATTCGCGGTTATGAAAGGATGCGTCTTGGCCATGCGCAGCCTGTAGACCATCATGTAATGTCGCCAC
Source organism: Paracorniculantispora psalliotae (assembly GCA_002796755.1). Lineage (NCBI taxonomy): Eukaryota > Fungi > Ascomycota > Sordariomycetes > Hypocreales > Cordycipitaceae > Paracorniculantispora > Paracorniculantispora psalliotae. Next base: position 1,243,666 of record PHFE01000095.1, read on the forward strand.
ATGGGCGCCGTCGACGCGGCGAAGGAGCGCCCGGCTGATGCAGCGGCAAGGTGAAGGCCGAGGCTATGGCGGGGAGCGCGGGAGGGGTGCGGCTCGTCGCAAATGGCAAAATGGCAATTCTGCGGCGAGCGGGAGAGCGAGGGCGAAGCTCTTCGTCTGATGCATCTCTGGTCTGCATTTTTGAGTTTTGCGCACAGATGGAAGCTGCCGAGGATCGGGTCGCACAAAAAAATCGGGAGCGAAATTGTGCGGGCGAGCGCAAAAGAGGTCGGCGTGAGGATCGCGGCGCGCGGTCTGCAATCATGTGTATCTTTCTATGACGCGCGAAATTTCGTAATCCAGCATGTCGAAGAGATTACTGATGATGTTTCGCGTTTGCGACATTTATTTCGAATCGTGTTGTCGTTTGTGCGCAGCGCGATGGCATGGTGGCGGGCAGTGACAGACTGAAGTGGCAAGCGGGTGCGGGCAGGCGGGCAGGCGGGCGCAAGTGGCGACCAGCACAAGAAAGACAGCGCAACAGCGTGTAAGAAGAAACAACGTACCTTTTTAAAAAGAAGAAGAAAAAGTAGTAGAAAAGTTGAAGAAAAATGTAATGACGACAAGAGAAGACCCAACTGCGATAAACAACTGTCCACCTACAATCGGAGAAGAAACTGGAGTCGAAGAGTAGATTGAGATTATGGGAAAGGGAAAAGGAAAGGGCCAAAGGGAAGAAAGGGCAGACTAGGTAAATGGCAGGGGGCTAGACTTTTTTCTCTTTTTGGGTGCAAAAGCTCAGCGCAAGAAACGTGCGAGGAGGCGTCGCGCCTCGTTTCTTGGTGCCAGAGCGGGCAGGCGGGCATTTGGCTTGCTGGAAAATTTTTACTGTGGAGGCGCCTTGCTTGGTGGTGGCAGTAAGGTCGTCCCTCGTAAAACTAGCAGCAGCACCACTCCATCATCATCACAGTCCAAGAATCTAGCACGAACCAGGCCAAACCCGCCGAACCCTCCCCCTCATTCCTTTGTGCCTACCAATCGTCGCCCCCCAATTGCAAGACTGGCCCTCCCTCAAGCCTGAGCACCTGCATCGCTGCAACGCGCCCTCCTCCCCCGGACCCCTGGGCTGCCAGATTTTAGCGTCCCTCCCTTTGGCAATACATCGACTTGTCAGAGACTTTCGTTTGTCTCAGTGTCCCTGCTAGCGTCCAAGTTCTGCATAGGTACCTGCCACATTGGTGGTGCCCTGGAACGCATTCCCCCACGGCGACCCCGGCTCCTAGCACGATGAAGGGTGTGTGGGCTTGCCTGTCTTGTCTGCTGTGTGATTTCTGTGTGCCTGTGATTAGGATTCAAGAGGCAGATGGACAAAACAAACTTGATATATCTTGCTGGTACTATGTGATGAATTGTATTTGCGCCGCGTTCAGAATTCACTGCTTCCTCCAGCCCGAATTACATGCGCCGCTACCTCGTAACCTGCTCTCGACTGGCCGCCGTGGAAGATGTCGACGCCGTCATGGCTTCCACCACATACGAAACACCATCATCAGAGGCATACGAAGGAGGACGTGCAGCTCCTGCAGCGACGTGCCCATGTTCTGATTCACTCTCTGTTACCGTCTCTTCTCTTCGCGCCGCCTCGTTTCGCTGCCAGTACAGTCGGTTTGGATCCAGTCGCTGCGGATCGTTAGTAACACCGATCGAAGAAGCTGAAAGTAACTGAAATGGATACGTACCACGCTCTCTCGCCAGAATCCATATGCTGGCGGCGTCAAATTATTCGTCACCTCCTCTCGTCCAGCCGCCTCTTCATCTTGCGCCAGCACCACTCGGATCGGTCGTCTCGGCATCGCGTACCCCGTCTTGAGCATTTCGGCCGGGCTCATCGGCTGCCGTCCGCGGGGCGCCATCGGCGTCTTGTCACCGCGTATGATCGTAATGCAGAGTCGCGCAATGTTGTAGCAAAAGAACAGCGTAGAAATTACAATGATGAGCAAGAGAAGAATCGTAAGCTCGTTGGCCGCGATGTGCTGTGTTAGTGACAGCCCAAGATCTACATGGTTAATGGTGTTAGTCGACTGCTTGACACGATAACTCGTCGGTAAACACCCCAACTTACAGACTGCCACGAGCAGCAGCACAAACAAGCCCGATGTCAGGCAATGCATTAGTGCCACCCGCACTCGCCCGGACTTGATCCATGGCAGGCAAAAGAGAAACCGTTTCTTTGCACCGCCCGTCACTTTCTCGATCCCGCCTCTTCTTCTGGACCGATGGCTGTCTTGTGGCCTTGGCTGATGCACCCCGTCTTGAGTTGAGTTGCTCGTCTCTGCCAGGACAGCTGGTGACGGCGCAGTCACGTCAGATCCGGGATGCTCCGTGTTGGTGCCTGCAGATTGTTGCCTCTCCTGTGATCTGCTTTCCAGCGACGATGTTGATGGTGATTTCGGACTCTCCGGCCGATGCGTACTCTCATGGGTGGTGGTATCCGGTCGGCGAAGCAGATCCAATGGCCGTGAGAACATTCTCGCTAGGCCAAGGCGACTTCGTTCTTCGCTCTGCGTTGTGTTTTCCGTAGTTGTCGCCTGTGATGGTTCTTCGTGGTTGATAGCGCCGCGTTCCAGGGCATCGCTCCGCTGGGCATGAGCTCTCTGTATAAGATCCCGCCGAATGCGCTCCATCCTTGCGGAAAATACAGCCATCGTAAGAAAAGGCTCTCCCGGCTCAATACTTTCCTCCTCTTTATAAGGTCCTTTTTTTTTTCTCTGTTCTTATTCCAGTCCGTCTTCAAGACTCCCGAATGTGTATCATTCAAAAGAGCAGCAGAGTCGCTTGCGTGAGTGAAGGAAGAAATCAAGTTGCGAACGTTATAGCCACCGCAGAAATCAATGGTACAAGCCAAAAGTAATCAATATCATGCGTCAGCAGTGCGATAGATATGGCATAGACCCTCGTCAGCCAGATGAAGTCTCGATACCAATGTCTGAGGCGGTGGGTCGTCAAGGGAGGTCTCAAACAATGAGTATTTGTCGCCCACCGGCGAGAAAAAGAAAATGGGCAATAAAGAGGGCGCAATAGTATATCAATTATCAAAAGGTAATATTTGCAAAAGGTTCAGAAAATAGCAAAAAGAAAAAAAGAAAGCTAGATTCAAGGAAAGTGAATAGGGCAAAAAGAATAACAATGATCGCAACATGCAGCCTCGGTCAAGTTGAAACGGCTGCTCCCACACATACAGTGCGCGTCGCGACAGGGAGTGCATTCAGGGACCGGAAGGAGAGTACGGAGATCATTTTTGCGCAAAAAGGCGAATGCTGGCTGCCTATGCCGCGTTATTATTTTTCTTATTCCTGCTTCATGCGTGCATCTAACCAGGCTCAACATGCCGCATCTCCTGTTACGAGGTTTCCTTGGCTAGCGTGTGTCACTGCCCTCATTCGTCTGAGACGAACTCTGGACCTCACAATTAAATACGGTGCCTCCCCTCCCCCGGAATACTGGCATTTCAGCGCTGTGCTGCAGATATGAAACTGCCAAGGGGGTGGCAGCGATATGCGGCGACGCGGCTTTCAGGACCACCGGCGGGATCTGGTTGGATGTGAGCGGTCGGGTGGAAAGCTGCTGTTTCAGCAATCCCTGCTGTGTGCGGTTCATGGGTGGAACTGACAGGTAGTCCACGTCTGGGAAAAAAGGAGGCTGAATTGAACGAATTGAATGCGGAAACGAAAAGAAAAGAGAAAATAAATTATTGCCCCATGCAAATACAATTATTCAGTCAAGGACAGGTTCGTGCTGGGAATTCTTGCTTGGAACTTGTGAGGGCCAAGATGGGTCGCCCATGGGCAGAAGAACCCAACGACATTCGCTTACACCAGCCGTAGATATCACCTTTGCATTATTATCAAGCGGCATTGATGTGACAATTTTCCCCTGGCATTTTAGCCTTTTGGAATTATTGTAAACAGTGATATTTATATATACAAGATTAGGTACTCTGCAGAGGAGCGTCAACCTCAGCCGAGTGAGCATCAAAAAGCAGGCGATGTATCCTCGTTCGGTTTCGGCCATGCGCTCAGAGATGCGCGTGTGCGCATTACATCAGACTCCCGGGATGGTCCGTTTGGTGCGACCACGCTTGTACATTGGTCGTCAATCCGGAATCCGCAATTGATCCAATCCTCTGATCGTCCTATGCTGTTGATCTTTATGCCGTAGGTCTGCTCTCCAAGCAGCTGCGCTATCCATGTGGATTTACATGACGTTGAAATCAGCTAGCGATACTGTCTCTGGTGGAAGCTGTGCTGCTCAATCACTTCAGCTCACCGAGCAGCATCGTGCGGTCTGATGATGCGGAGAGAACTGTATATACGTTAGTAGGCTGTTGATGTGCGGGCGTGCGTCTGTACTTACGAACCGGCTCCTTATTGGGCGAAAACTCGGCGCTGTTGACGGTGCCGCGGTGGCCGGGGAGCTTGTACAGCAGCTTGCCATTTTCGCTCGACCACACCAGCACGGTGCCATCGCCCGACGCCGCTGCGATCCTCTTGCCCTCGGCGTCCCAGCTCGCGCCCAGCAGGTTCTTCTCCGACCCGGACGTCGCGCCGTCCAGCGTGCGAATCTGGCGCTCCGTCGGCGCAAACGGCCGCACGTCCCACGTCCGCACCGTCGAGTCCATGGCGTACGAGAGCAGCGACTGCGCGTCGGGCGACACCCGCAGCGACGTGACCGTGTCCGCGTGCCCGGCCATGGTGTACACGACCGCCTTCTTGCGCAGGTCCCACACGCGAATGTCGTTGTCGATGCCACCCGTGTAAATCTCGTGGCCCGCCGGCGCAATCGCCACCGCTGTGACGGGGAAGTCGGTCTGGATGTGGTCGGCGGCGTGCTTGGTGCGCGGGTCCCAGACGCCGATGCTGCCATCGTCACTGCCGCTGACGAGCATCTCCTCGCCGCGCCGCGAAATGTCTAGCGCGTTCACCACCTCCTCGTGCCCGATATAGCGTCGGATGCGCGTGCCCGACGTCAAGTCCCAGCTCGCGAGATGCGTGTCGGCCGATGCAGAGTACAGAATCTCCGAGTCGCGCGACCACTGTAGATCCAGTACCGCGCTCTTGTGTCCGTTTAGTATGCCGTAGTTTTCGCAATCGCCATATGTCCGCCATAATACTATATCAAATCAGTCATACATTCAGCAGAAGGTCAGCAGTGGCATACATACATATGCTTTTATCCATTGAGCCAGAGGCAATTAGGTTCCCTGTAGGGTCGAACTTGGCTGTGAATACTTCGCCAGAGTGGCCGGTCAGTTGCATCACCGGCGACTGGAGCGCACTTGTTCGTGGGGCCTGATAAATATTAGTCTTCGCCTCGGCTAGATCGCCAATGTACTGACAGTCTGCACCAGCGCATTGCTGGAAGCGTTGAGGCGAGCAAGTGCACCTTCGGAATTGTTGACGTTTTGACGCTTCACCAGGACCTGCGAGGCGCCTGGCTCGCCCTCTGCGGGACGCTTTTCGGCGGACATGTTGTGAGGGATGCACTGAATAAAAAATCGCGGAAAAGATGGTGGCGCGCTATGTGAAAGTGTCGATTGCGAGAGGATGCTGGTTTGGATCTGAGGTGGAAAATTATTGATCGCGGCGAGCTACCCAAAAGCTGGGGCGCTCATTGGCTCTCGGCCCACTGCTCGTGCCCAAGCTGCGTCCCTCCCACCTTGGCCACCGACAAGCTGTCCCGCACCGGACCATCCTGCGACATCCAGTTCCAAAAGACAATAACGACTGAAATTGCGAGCGAGCAAGAAGTACTACTGTACGAAGACACACTTGAGCCCATTAGCCGCACTCTTTTTGCAGCGCGCTGTCTGCAAACCTACTGCGCAAGCACAGGGGTGAATCGCAAACATGGCCTCAAGCAAGGCTTCTCGCATCGGTGAAGAGTACGTCCACGCGATTCGAACAAATATCTGCATTTTTCTAACAGCGTTGTAGGATCTGGAAGTACGAACGCCCTTAACATCGAAGCTTGCAGTAACTGACCCAACTGCAGGACGCGAATCGACAAAGTCAACGCCGAGCTGGTGACCCTGACATACGGCACAGTCGTCGCGCAATTATGCAAGGACTTTGAAGGAGACTACGCCGAAGTAAATAAGCAGCTCGACAAGATGGGATACAATATCGGCCTACGGTTGATTGAGGATTACTTGGCCAAGTCCAACACCATGAAGCGATGCGCCAACTTTCGCGAGACCGCCGACATGATTTCTCGGGTACGGCCTCGACCATCTTTATTTCAACAGCGTCTTTGTGCTAATTTTCCCTAGGTCGGATTCAAAATCTTCTTAAACATTACACCGCAAGTAACGAACTGGACGGCAGACAACAACCAATTTTCGCTAGTCTTTGACGAGAACCCCTTTGCCGACTTTGTCGAGCTGCCCGACGACGGCCGTGCGCAGGACGAGCTGTGGTATTCGAATATTCTATGTGGTGTGCTGAGAGGAGCGCTGGAGATGGTGCAGATGCAAGTCGAGGCGCACTTTATCAGCGATGTTTTACGAGGCAACGACACGACGGAAATGAGAGTATCGCTAATACGGTACATTGACGATGAACTGCCCCCGGAGGATGATTAAATATGTCTTGATGAAGAGACGTTGCGACTAATTTACGGTCGAATGGGCTGGCCGGCCAGCCATATCTTGTGCTGAGAGTGTAGCATATAGAGAATCCGGGCTGAGGAATGATGGACAAGCAGTTACTCTTTCAGACAACGTTTCAGAAAGAAGCCATGTCAAACGAAATGGGTACAGCTGGCAGGCGGAGATTGACGTGCCTAACATGTGTCTGAGCAACCTTGCCAGTGAGGAGAGGCGTCTGGCTGGGTATCACAGTAAATCAGCGAGCGTGGACAATGGGCATCATTTCAATACTCTCACTCTGTACAACCAAATTAATCCAGATGAATAATTAGTTTTTCTTTGCATATTTGCAGTTCTACCTCATCCATTTAAATATAACTGCGACGGCAGCTTGCAATTTGCAAGTTCCGGTTATAAATAATCAACCGATGCCACCGTAGATATTCTTTACAATCTTCACAGCATATTCATTTCCCAGCCGTCGATCCCGTGCCGAGCCGCCCTGCGGTGAGGTTGCATTACGATTGGCCGGTCTCGTTTGCGCCATGTAGTACATAACGCAAGTATGTGCGACATCTCACCATGTACCAATGGAAAGAGGGGTAGAGACCATGTCGGGGGACATTGGGGGTCATTAGGCAGGCAGATTTATTCATGAAGATAAGAGGCTGTATAAACTCCTTAAAAATAAATGCATATTATAAATCCAGTTGAATTTCCTCATTAAACAACATGTCTGCTTCTTTGTACATGTAGCCTTCTTATTGGTCGCCTTCCAATCCTTCCGCCAGGCACAGGACGCCAAATGACCAGCCCGATGAGTTTCTGGCTGCCTTAGGCAGAGACTAGTGTCAAGCGGCCCAGGAAATACGCCGTCTGTGCTCAGGCGTACGCGGAGTGACCCACAAAACCCCCCGGCTCGGCCAATAATCCTCTGCTCGGGGCTAACACGGCTCACACTGTCCTACACTGTGGCTCGGCCGTTTTTGGGGAGGCCAATGATGCGCTGTAGCGCTGACTGTGTGCTCTGAGGGTACTGTGCAGCGCCCCCCCAAAGTGGGCGACAGAAAACGTGCGCTGCTCCTTTCTCCTATTCCCTACGCACTCCCGCGGGCTCCAGCCAAACGAGAGAAAAAATCGCACAGTGCGAATTTTCTCCGTCTGCACCGCGTCTCTGCCTCTCCACCACCAGAGGCAATCTAAGCCAGGCCCATACCCACGAGAAGCGACCACCTCAAGTCTCCACGGTCCCAAGAAACGCCTGGTACCCCATCTCCGCTGCTCGCAGCATAAGGCAAGACCACCAACTTCAACCGCCACGTCGCGTGGGAAACCGACCATCGCATCTGAAATCCCGAACCTGGCTTGCTCGATTCGCCGCTGGTAGTTGTCGACACTCTGCTCGCGCAGCCCCCAAAGGAACCAGCGCCCGCCACTTCCTGCGCCTCCAGAAGTCTCAGGCACACTGTACGAGAGCGTCGCCCCAGCCCCCAGCGAACAACTTCGACTTTTGCAACTTCATCGCACTCGTGCCTCGCCCACGGCAACTCTGTCGATCCGCATCGAGCCGTCATCTGCATTTTGCCTTTTCGCGTGCCGCTGGCATTGTTGTTGCTGTTGCTCTCGATTTTTTCCCGCCGTTGCTCACGCCCGTCC
>PHFE01000095.1:1251983-1328025 GCA_002796755.1 Paracorniculantispora psalliotae
CGCGCGTCGGCCCCGAACGCATCGGTTTCGCCTCCCACGACTTCGCGGCCGCACATCATTTCTTCATCCCGCGCGTGCCTGCATCGCAACCATCCTCCCGTCCATCCCCGGAAAGCCCACGTTCGGCCAGCCTCCTCAGCGCTGTACCGTAGTGGCAAGTCCCGGCGGCTGATTCGGCTGTATTTTCCTTTTCTCTTGATACCCTCGCCGGCGATCTGAGATCTCGTCGACGCCGCTTTCTCTCCCTCCCACCATGGCGATGAATCCCAACGCCGCCATGGCCAACATGAACCCCATGGGCGGACCTGTCGGAAGCGCGCCCATGCCGATGATGAACAACGGCGGCATCAACCCCCAGGCCGCCGCTGCCGCTAGACAGCAGCAGCTCAACGAAAACCAGCGCGTTGTGCTCAACACCTACATCTACGAGTACTTCCTCCGATATGGCATGTTCGACTGCGCCCGTGCTCTTCTTTCTAGCGACCAGCCAGTCAACGTCAAGGACAAGAATGGCAACACTGTCAACGGTGCCGGTGATGACGCGATGGACACCGATTCGAAAGACGACATTGATTCCAAGACGCCAGAGGACCTGCCCGCTCCCAAACTACCTATGCCTGCGTCCGATACCTCTTTTCTCTACGAATGGTTTTGTCTGTTCTGGGACATCTACAACGCGCAGCGCGCCAAGGGTAGCGGTAACGGAACGATTAACCAATATGTCGCACATACTCAGGTAAGCTGCTTACACCATGCACTTCTCAACCGGAGAAGGCTACAGTACTAACCCTCAAAAGGACATGTTTCGCAATATGCGACCTGATGCTCAGCAAGCCTATCAAGCCCAAATGGTCCGCAACATGCAACAGCAGGGCGGTATGGCCGGCATGAAGGGTAACCTGGCCCGTGCAGCCATGGCTAACAACCAGAAGTAAGTTGACATGTTCTCGAGTAAACCAGCGATTTGGCTAACCAAGAAAGTCCGCAAATGATGCTCCAGGCCAAGCAGAACCCAATGCAGCGAGATCCCTCCAACATGAACGCGAACCAGGAACGACCATCGTCACCTGCAACTGGTGGCGATAACGCCGCTTCTCCCTCTGCTAAGCGTCCACGCACTGATGCCGGTACGTGGCCTCGAATTTTTGAGCCAAGCAGACAGCTAACCTTGCCCTAGGCCCAGGAATGACCCCCCAGCAGCTCGCCAACACTCCCGGCGCCCAGGCGGTACATCAACTTCTCGCTCAGAACGGCATTAACCCCAGCCATCTCAGTGCTCAACAGATCGCTTCCCTCGCTAGCACTCCTCCTCACGCCCAGGCCAAATCTATCGCAGCCTACATGGCAACTATGCAATCGCACCACGGAAAGCAGATTGGAGGCCAGCCTGGCATGCCCAACGTCCCCAACCCAGCCAATCAAGGCTCTCCCATGGTCCAGCAAGCACCTGACGGAAGCACACTAAACACCTTCTATAATGCTCCCGAAATTGGCGGTGCGATGCGCCCGGGCCCTCCTGGTAACAACGGTCAGGGCGCCGGGAGCAACCACGCGCTTCAGGACTACCAGATGCAGCTGATGCTTCTGGAACAACAAAACAAGAAGAGGCTCATGATGGCTCGCCAAGAGCAGGATAACTTGGGTGGTAGCGGAATGCCCCGAGATGGCCCCCCCGGCCCAGGACCCAATGGCCAGTTCCCCGACACTTCACCACAGGCGATGCGAAGTGGCGCGTCGCCAAACCCTGGCGACCAGATGAAGCGAGGCACACCTCAGATGAACAACTCGGGCATCCCGTCTCCTGTTCCGGAAGGTGGTCAATCGCGAGACTCGCCCAACCCTGGCATGAATTTTATGAGTAACCAAGTGGACCCCAGCATGGCACCGCACTTCTTCAAGGGAATGGAAGGCAACATGGCTGGCGCCCAAGCTCAGATGAATGGCATGCGTCCCCCAAGCTCGCACCCTGGCCAACCCTTCAATCAACAGCAGATGATGGCCGCCAGGGCAGCACAGGGCCAGGGCCAGCAGTGGCAGCCCGGTCCTAACGGACAGATGGTTGGACAGGGTATGCCTCAAAACCCGCAAGGCCAGGGCACCCCTCAGGCACGGGCTATGCCTCCTCCGTCCGCCCCTGCTGGAGCTGCGGCGAACGCCAACAACAGGACAACAGCCTCTCCTCAGTCTTCGGCAGCGGCACCGCCCACACCTAACCAGGGCACAAAGGCTGCGCCCAAGAAGAAGGAAACCAAGGCCTCCAAGAGCAAGGCCGCCCAAAAGAACAAGGCTGCAGCTGCGAATGCTGCTGGCGCTACACCGGCCGCTGATGGTGACGACTCTGCTCAACCGGCTACCCCCATGACACCATCCTTCAACAAGGCCGCCTCGAACCAGAGCAACGCTGCCCCCGCCACAACCGCCCCGGTTGCCAGCGCTCCTGCTGCTGCTGCTCCGGTACAGGGCGATCTCGGCCAGAACGGTCTCGGTGCAGACAACTACATGGTACGGAGAGGCGACATTGATGTTATAAACACAGGTACTAACAATTGGCAGGTTAACTTCCCTGACATGGAATTCACCAACCCTCTGAGCTCGGGTGATGTGCTGAACGATTTCGACTTTGACTCGTTCCTGCACGACAATGAAGGCAACACTGAAGCATTCGACTTCAACGGCACATTCCCCTCAATGGAGAATCATGAGATTGGTGCAGAATGATGAGATAAGATGACCCAGGCCGGGGGTTCCACCTCGCTGGCTGAGCTCTCGGTCATCAAATTCCCCCGCTGTTTGTTTTTTTCTTGAAAAAAAATCTTCCCTTTTTTCCCTTTGCGATTTTTTGCCTGTTTCCATTATCTTTGGGTCAGACTTAATAGGGCATCATTTTTCATAACGGCGTTTCTATGGATCTAAATCATGGTCATGCGGCGATTGGGTCTGGCGGGTGCCATTTTCCGCGTAACGAAAGACTCGAGCTGGTATAAGAGTTGTTGGTATTTACTTTTTGGTGGTCAATCTTGTATTTTTTCCCCTCTTCTCCGAACTCTGTTTCCTTAACTTGTTCCATTTTTCCTATACTGCGGTTTTTACTTTTTTTTTTAACACTCTGTCACTTTTGCGGTTTTTGTCTTGTTCAGTGCAGCTTTGACAACGGACAATTGATTATTTCGATGGAGCGCGCTCAATCTCTTGTAGAAGAAAATTCATGTTGGGACATTTTGTTTCATTAGCATCTAGATCGCATAACATGATTGTGTTCGTAAGACTTTCGGATCGGCCATCTCGGCACTTGATATTGCGTTGCCATTAGGCAGAAGACAGCCCCCCGTCGCCTAGTCGATTACCCAGCTGCACAATGGTGTTTTCGTAAATGCGGGCAGCGTCGAGATGGAGGCGGTCTTCGTCAATGTCCCAAGTAGCAGCGCCCATGCTCTCCGACCCTTGCGCCGTCGACTCCAAGCCAAGTTCGTCATCATCATCGTCCTCGCTATCTTCCTCGTCGTTGCTATCGTCCTCATCCTCGTAATCGCCCCGATCGTTGCTGAGAATCTCCACCATGAGCACGCGCGTTTGCTCAACCAGGCTCCGGCAGCGCACCATGTCGGTTGTAGTCATGCCGCCGCGCAGGCCATTTTCAAACCCGGGCAGCGTTTCCTGGGTTTCGACGTCCTGCCCGCATAACAGACTGGCGAAGCAGTGGTCCAGCTTGCCAAGGAGCTGGAACGTAGCCTTGGGCGCGGCGGGAAAAGAGCGCACGTATTGGGTAAAGTCACTGGCTAGTTTCAGCAGGAACGGTATTTGTAACGATGCTAAAGCTGTTAGCTTTTGCCCGAAATTTACAGCCTCCTGACAAAATGGTCTGACTTACGTGTTCCTGAGAGCCATAAAACATTCACCACTCCATCTAATTCCTTGGCCACTTCGGTGAAGTTGGTGAAGCCAACAACTGTATCGGCGGGATCCGGGGCGCCAAACTTCTTTACGTATCGACGTGATATATTTAACAATTTGTCCTCGACATAGCGCCGTACCATGCCTTCTTTGCTGGACCCGGGGTTTAATGCCGATTTTCTGGGATGAGGCAGCGCTGGCCCAGCTCGTGATGATGTCGTCGACGGAGTGGGGGAAAGCAAGCCACTCGGTGGGATGAACCCCCCGGGTTGATGTGTAGAGTCTCTCTCCATATGAAGGATGGATATGCGTCAGTAAAAGATGTTCTCCTTCTATTAAGCCAGAAATGACGATCAATAAGGCCAAAAGCTGGGTGATGAAGTCGTCAAGTTGGACTGTGTTAGTGGCCAAGCTAGCGCCTGGAGCTGTCTGGCGCTGGAACCCCAGCAAAGCGCCACAAATCACCCTTTTATATGTGGGGCTGTCATGGAAAGACTTGGGCGCATCAATTTTTGGTCGCCGCCAGCTTTTTTCGTCGTCATCCAACGCCCGTCGCATTCAATCACGAACACACCCGACCTCACGCAATCGCACGACACTATTCACAATGGCCCCTAACAGAAGAGTTCTGGTCGAGAAGCAGGGCCGCCGCGGCGCCGCCCCCAAGGGCTACATCGCCTCGACCTACGACGCCCTGACGTCCCCCGACAACGCCTCCGTCGTGCGCAGCATTGCGCTCTTTGGCGTGAGTGATCTGTCCATCATCGCATCTTTGTTCGCCGCTAGATGCAGACAAGACGATATGATGCGGCGCATGCGGAACGCTGGACTAACAAACTACAGGTTGCCGTCACCTTCCTCAACAGCCCCTTCAGCGACTTTCTTCTGCCTGCGTAAGCTATGCCCCTTCGTTCTTTGCTGTGGCCGTGTCTGACAAAATGGCTTTCAGGCAGTAGATAATTCGCATAACAATTACGATTACGATCAAACGCGGTCGGCGCAAAACTGTCGAGACACCCCTATATGATGGCAACAGCCAGCATTTGCTGCGCTGGCGGACAGCGCATCGCCGGCCGGCTGGGACCAAGCACTGTACGATTATAAAGAGGGAAAAAAAGAATATTGGATGTTGTATATTATTTGTCGCTTCTATCGGGCATCGGCGGAGTTTGACCTCGAGAGCAATTCTGGGATGCTGGCCTCATGAGCATAGCACCCTCTAGATGTGAATAGACACACTCTACTTGCATATCCTGAAACAGGTGCACGACATACTTTCGGCAGTTAAATGGCCAGTGGCTTGGATGACCAACCAATTGTGGCCGACGCCGACGCCAATCTGATGCAAGGGCATTGGCAACCCTCCTGCGGCTCTTGCCCTCCCTTGCTTGGTGTCAAAACAGATCCCAAGACACGGCCACCGCAACAACACACTTTACCTACGCTTTGTCCCCGTTCGCATAAATCGACATTTTTGTCGCTTTCATCTCTCCCTATTGTCGTATGCAACATTGCAGACACTTTTTTTCCCCTTCGGCTTAAAACATCACCCTATTGTATAGCACCAATAAATGCCTAGTTCGGATCATGGCAACGGTGGCGTACAGCGGCCACTCTCGGCCACCAGGCGACCACATGGCCACCTTTGACGGCGCCAACACGATGCCTAGACGTGGACTGGCGCAGCTGGTTTCGAAATTCGAGACGCTGGACAGGGCGACGGGCTCTCATCGCCGACAGCCCAGCTTTCCGCGTCAGCCGCTGGGCTTGACAGGCAGCAAGACCATGTCGTCATTGAACCTGTTCCAGGATAGTCGACGTTATTTCGAAAAACCCAGCCAAAAGAAGAATGATAAGCTGAACTTGCCCAAGACGGCGTCGCCAGTGGCAGCCGCTGTGGCTTCAGTTGAGCGACGAACGAGCGCCTCGACGCCAAAGCATGACGTTGCAGCGCCAAAGCAGGACGTTGTAACTCCAAAGAAAACGAAGCTCCCAGATCTCACAGCCGCTTCTGTGGCAGAGAAAAGGAGGTTTTTTGAGACTGATAAATCAGCTGCGAAGGATAGTCCAGGTGAGTCTCCCTTGAAACAATGCTCCTAGCGATGCTAACAGCTTTTTGGAAGCCTCTCATACTCCCGTCGCCAAATCACCTAAGACAGCAACTACACCCTTCTTGCAATCCGAGAAGACTGATAAGAAATTTCCGCTGTCTCAATCTTGTGAACATATATATTCCACTCCGAAAACAGGTATATCTCTATGTCACAAATAGATGACAGCGCTAACATGCATTGAATCTAGCTCCCACCAGCCCGAAGAAATATACTCTCAGTATTTCGTCCTTGCAACATTCGCCTCTGAGTCGTCGTGAAAAATTACAGAAGTCAACTATCCATTCTGTACCAGCTTCCAGCTATGTACTGAGGGTTCATCGAAAAGATGAATTGCCAAAGCCTGCTCGAGAAGGTGAGCAACAGGAGTCGCCCAAGCCAGAAGCACCTAAGAAATCGGTTCTGCGGACTACCCACGTCACCTCTACAGGTTCGCCCATTAAATCACCTACAAGATTGGATATGAGAGCTGGCGGAAGTCTATCCCGAGATGCCTCCCCCGTTTCTCCTCCAAAGAAAGCAGTAGGCCCGTTGCCGGCAGTGATTCCGCCGAGCCCTGAAGTTACAGAGAAGCCATTAGAAGCAGCTCGCGACTTTACACCGAATTCACCAGCAGAATCTGTTGAGTCTATTATAATCACGAAGAAAGATCGCTCTGCAATGCCCCGCGCGAAGGGCTGGTCGCCGCAGCGAATCGTGACACCGCAGACGCCCACCCTGCCGCAAAAGACATTCCCGACGGCGCAAGCTGAAGGCCATGGTACATTTACAAAATCGCGAAATCCAGAACACTTTCGGGATGCACTCGGATTCTTCGAGGCCATGAGTCACAAAGGTTCCGTAACTTCGACTTGCACAGCCGCCGTTGCTGCACAAAAGCCATCCGAGGATGCGCGCCAAGAAACGAAGCATCATAGCAGGAGAGAGAAATTAAAGGGCTCTCTGCGACGTCTTTCTTCCTCTTGGAGGTTCAAGCCCAGTGCACCCACAGCAGAACAGCCCGAAACGCTCTCTGGATACCCAGCCATGTGGAAGATTGGCTCTGTCGAATCTACACCTCGGAAGCGACTACATGCAGAGTGGTGCGAATTGTCGGCAGATCACAGAAGGCCTTTAAAAGCATCAAGATCTGGCGAGATTAGTCTGTTTGATCCCTACTTGTCCAGTCATGCAAAGACCACGCGGGGTGGGAAGCATACGCACGGCTACATGGACATTCTTTTGCAAGACTCGTCTTTGCATAATACCTATCAGGCTGAAGAATCAGGACACGGTGAGAGCGATTTAGCTACAGATTGTTCACGCTCGCCCGTACATGATTCGCCAGCTACACTTAAGCCTCCTAGACGGTCGTCTCGACGCTGGTTCTCACGAAGCTCAGGAACACTAGTATCGCAAGCGCACTGCCAACTGGAGCAGCCACGGCCCGTTTATGGAGTTGAAATGAAGAGACTCATAAGCCTATGCAAACTTCAAGGAAGTGTGAAACGGCGTGGACATACAGAATAGAAGCTAGGCACAGAAAGTCCGATAAAGAGCCGTGGAACAGGGTTGAGCATCATTTGGGAAGAGGAGGTAGCATTGGGAATTTGAACTATGACATCGCTTTCCTGTAGAAATTCGGGCAATAAAATAAAACTGAGCATTTTCCTTATCATTATGTGAAACCCATCTGTCCTTCGTGCCGGCTCTTGGCGTGACAGCGGTAACAAACTCCATTAAATAACTCAAATTGGATCGTAAAGCAATACTTGAATCATAAAAGAGTGTAGACTCTACACAAAATCATCTCTGCGCATTTTGGTCCTACGGTCTGCTCCATGCGAAAATTCGGAGGACTCGCGACAGGCATCGATCCTGCTAAGCTCGAGGTCGATCGGGTCCATCCGCTCCGGACGCTCAATGAGCGATGTGTCCGCCCTGGAGGTAAGAGAAATTTGGGGGGTGACTGTTGTGCCATGGCTCGAGTAGGTGTCATTAGAGGGCTTGCTGAAATTTCTGGTCCGCGAGCCGTTACTGAAGCCGCTGTTTGCCTGCGCCTGCTGCTTGCGAAAATCGTTGCCAGCCAAGTAGCTCTGCGAGCCGTTGGCGGAGATGCGCTGCGCTGTGAGCGTACCAAGAGGGAGAATTATGATGACGGATGTGATTGTGAGCGATCCAGATTCGAAATTGGTAAATTTAGCCCATTCGAGCCCAGCGAAAATGGCTACAGAGGTCAGAGTATTGTCATGTGGCATTGTTACTCTGGTAGACGTACATGGAATGATCATGAGAAACCCGTTGGTCATAATGAGAACCTCCATGGGGTTGATGAGAGTCGTGGAAGGGAGAATACCTCGGTTGGTTACCAGATGGGTGACCAACTTGACGTTGAAGATGGCGCAGAACCAAAAGATGGAGGCGGCCGACATGATAACCATCCAGTGAATGCCCCAAAAGAAGAACTCTGGCGGAATGGAAGTTACGATGGCATGGTTCTGCACAATGGTAAAGGCCAGGCGCGTACCAATCGTCAGGAGCACGACAATGCCGGACAGTATGCAGGCCACATACTTCCAGAGGCGCGGCCAAAAGGCCACCATGGTCCAGGCCTGGTTCATAAGCGCGGCCTGGATGATGATGACGAGCGGCAGCGCGAGTGTGTTGGCGGCGAGGCTAATGTCAAAGTACTTGTGCGGGACCTGCGAGAGGTCGCCGCCCCAGACCTGGTAGAAGTGGCTAAAGGGCGAGACATAGTAGTTGAAGAGCAGGCCGGTGCGGATGACGGCGACGAGCAAGCCCGCGCAGTGCAGGCAGGCCGAGGCGCGGCGGAGCTTGGACGAGGGCGTGAGGACGAGCACGACGAGCAGCATGACGAGGCAGGCGCCTAGCTGGGCGCCATAGTTGATGGTGGTGCAGAGGGTCTCGTCCCAGAAGGCGTTGAGCATGGGGATGGGCACCGAGACGGTGGTGTTGTGGTCTGCGAGGAAGAAGGTGGCGTTTTGGGTGTATGGGTCAAAGGTTGGGTCGGGGGCTGGGGCGTTGCCGTCCATGATGGACGATGTGGTGAATATTGTCTCGAGAGAGATTCTTGAGAGAATGATAGTCAAAGGCAGCACGGCTGCAGAGATGGCAGATGGGGAAGCCCGTGATGATGAGGAAGAACAGGTCTCAAGAGGGATCAAGAAGAAGCAAGGCAGCACAGATGTGTTCAAGCAGAGACGGGGTATCAAAAGAGACAAAGAAATCAGTGATTGGATTAGGTTTTTATGAACGAGGGAAACAACGGCCGCTCATTATTGCTATATACTTCGTGGCCCTAGCTCCGGGCTCTTCCAAATGTCCAAGGAGGGATAACACGCCGAGACATGGGAGGGGGACCACCTGAACAATGGGAATGAAAAACGCATTCATGTAGGTCAAACGAGAGAAGAGACGAGTGCCCTCTTGCGATCCCGCCCATGGGTGATGCCGTATCAGGCAAGGCGATCAAGGTGAAGAAAGGGCCCCGGCCCAACGAGGCAAGCAAGGCAGTGGGTGTAAGTTGATGGTGGTGTGGGGGAGTGAGACACTGCTTGATATTGTTCCTGTGGGGAAACCCTTAGTATTGTTCTTTTTGGATCTGAATCAAAACGCCTCGGCGGCGCCAGCCTGGTCTGAGCGCCACTGCTAGCTACGCTTTTGTAAAAAAGATGAGAAAACTTGGTAGGGGGGAAAGTGCGGATTATTTTGATTAATTGGGAATCGCGATGGAGCTGAGGACGGGAGGAGAATGTGGTGGCACTGGGGGCCAGTGGAGGACCTGGCGACGGGATTCCCCGTGGGAGGGAGGGGAGCCTCGCTTCTTGCTGGCAAAGATGGAGGCGTGCGCTAGGAATTTGGCCAGAGGCTATTTTCGGCCTCTGCCTCGTCACCTTGTGTGAGGATGGGCAGTCGCGGGTGAACTAGGAAAGTGTTGGGCGTCGTTGGCAGCTCAGCTTGAACTGCTTGCTGGCTTGACTCCATAATATTATTTCTTCCTATCCTTCCTATTTGTCATGTTCTTCTTATTCTTCTTATTTTTCTTACATTCCTTATATTTTTAATATTATAGCATCGTTACTATTGTTCAAGGGTACTGTTGTAAAGAAAGTCACACGCCAACGTTGTCTCGCAGGGCGAGCGTATGTCTCCCGAGTGAGTTTCCGGCATGATAACGTCCGCACCATGTATCACAGCATCTTGTACGCGGGTTGGCATTGCATCTCAGATCTTTCAGTCAGCAACGGATCCGTCTGTGGGTTTCTTCATCGGGCTCTCCGCTTCAGCTGGTGATTTGCAACATGGTAGGTTTCGTTTCCGATTGATGGATAGATTTTTTGGATTATTCATCGCTACATTAAAACATTGTTTCCCACCATGGCACCACCCAACCCACCCGCACCTGCACGCGCGTAGGCTTAGTATTGTCCTCCCGGGCCGAGGCCCATGCCCATCCCCTGCGCAATCTTGCGGGCCAGCGCCTTCTTCAGATACCACTCGCGGGCCAGCGATCGCGTCGTCTTGGCAAACACGGCCGCCGGGATCTTGCCACGCTCGACTGCCCGTCCCAGCATGAAGATGGCATCGCCCAGCGCGCGCTCCTCCGCCACCAGGTTGTAGAGCTGGTTGGACACCACTGTTGGCGCCACGAGCAGTTCGTCAATGTCGGGCTTTGCGTGACGCGCGGAGCCTTCAATCACCCCGTCGGCCTTGTGGAGCGCGTCGTGCAGGATGTTGGTGTTGGACGAGAGCACGTTGGACAGTTGCGTGAGCTGGCCCAGCTCCGACTGGACGCCGGCCATGGCGTTGGACATGGCAGCCCGCTGCGCCTGTAGTCCAGCCATGGACGATTCATTTTGCTGACGGCTTTGCTGCCTCATGTATGCTAGCGTTTGTCCCAGCTGCCGTAGTAGCTGGTCCTTTTCTGGGTTTGGTGGGATGGGTGGCGCCTTTACCGTGGAGGGCGGCGGGATGTCGACCGTCAGCGGGTCGTCCAGGAGCAGATCCTGTGGAGGTGGTGGTGGCTGAGCTGGAGCCTGCGCAGGGGGCGGTTGTGTTTGATTGTGGTGAATTTGGCCCCATGGCCCTTGCGGCGGTGGCTGCTGCCAATTGCCTTGGTTATATGTCGGCAGCGCAGACCCAAGGTTGGGCTGCACCGGGTGCGGAGAGGCGTGATGTGAAGGGTATACAGGAGGGTTTACCGCGCCTGGCCGATAATTAGGCTCTCCTTGGCTATTTCTAGCATCGGGTTGGTGTGCTTGAGGCGGCAGTGGCGGCGCTGAGTCGTATCGCGAGGACTGCCGTTGGGATGCTGGAGATGCAGGTGGCAGTGGTGGTAGAGGCGGGCCAGAGGACGATCTTGATTCCTGTGGTGATTTCGGTGGGATAGGTGGCCGTCCTGTCCCTGAACTCGACGGTTGTACAGGTCTCGCTGCCATCTCGACTGGTAATGGGGGAACAGGAGGAGGCGTTTCGGGGTTTCGCTGCGGCTGCGGTGGTTGTCTCTGTTGTCGCGCAACGACCGGTGGTTCTTTTGCGAATACATCGGCAAGGATCGCGAGAAAATCTTGCAACGTAGATTTCTGTCTGAGGATTAGCCATTGCTTATCCATCTTCCCAGCGCTGAATCGACACCTACGTCCCAAAATTGCTGCCAGCCAACCAGGTATGGATGGTAGACTTGGCCTTGCTGGTCGACATGCTGCCCAGGCCGTATAACCATTGTCTCGGTGGGCGTAACATATATTATCGGTGGTTCTCGCGGGTATTTGTGTGGTATCCATATCGAGAGTGGGAATCTGTAGGTGTTGCCGCGAAAGTTGACGGGCAACGTTCCGGATAGGTGCACCAGCAGTGCGCTGGCGCCGTCGGGCGAGGCTGGGCAGTTAGCTCTGCATTCGCGCACAGCGCATAACAAGGAACAATCACATACTGTATACATCGGTGCGCGGCGAGAGGGTCGGGTAGCCGCTGAGCACGCGAGCGATGCCGTCGTAGCAGCGGTTGACGTCTTGGTATTCCTGGGCAGGTTAGCGGGCTGGTGCGGCGCACGACACGTGGGCTGTCGGCTTACACTGGTCAAGACACTGTAGAGCCAGTTAAGCACATGCTGCTGGACCGTCATTGTCACCGTTCAAGGTCGTCCGCGCAAAAGGCCAAGTCGCATGCGCGTGCGGAATGGTGTTGCGTAAGGTTGGGAGGGGCGCCGTGAGGTCGAGACAAGCTGGGGTGGAGCTGGAGCTTGGCGGCCATGACGTTGACGTTGCTCCAGGTTAGCTGCGGAATGCGATCGTGTAAGTCGGCAACAGGGCTGATGTCGAACAAAAAAGGTAAGAAAGCATGCCATTTTCTAAATTTTAGTGTATTGTGTGTATAAAAATTCGGAACAACTTCTGATAAATGCTTACAAGGGGTGTGGTGACTCTGCACAGGTAAATATTCTGTCTCCTTGTTGACTTTGATGGCGCAAACTCGCTAATCTTGACACAGAATTTCTGTAACCTTCGCGATCAAACTACAGATTAATAATGAGGGAGTATTATAAGAAGTAAACTAATAAAGAAAACAAAGAAAAAAAAAGGAAAATAAGAAAGAAAATCAACATTAAGCTTCGTAAATGCTTCGTAAATTACTCCATCAGCACCAAGTAAGAGTTTCATCTTCCCTTCTGCGCAGTGTCTCCAGGTTTTTCTTTTATTTCAAGTAAATCTGTTTTAAAAATCGAGCCACTAAAAATATCTCGGAGCATCGTGTTTTTAATTATTTAATGTCCGCCTTAACCACCACCTGCTCCGTCTCGCTGCCCTCCTCCTTTGAAGCCTCGGTGTCCTGCGCAAGCGTTTGGTTGCCATCTAGCACCGGGTTGCGCACAAGCAGAGAGAATAGAATGAGGGGAACAGAGAGGCATATTCCAGTAATGGTAAGCAGGCGCTGGATATACTGGTAGGCGCCCACCATCGCATCTCTTTCCGGGGTACCGATCGGGTACAGCTCAATGACACTCAATGGAGAGCCGTAAGCTTCGACGACAAGCGTTTCATTAATGGGTGAAAGACGGCTCTCAAGAGCAGCTGGCAGAAGCTGCGTCCACAAGGCGCCAGAGACTGTATTGCCGAGAGCGGAGCCGATACTGTACGTGGCGAGGTACACACCAGTCATGACGGCAACATGCTCGTGCTTGAGGTTAACCTGTACCGACGCTTGAGCTGGGTAGGGAAACATGCCACCAGCAATTCCGAGGAGCACCTGAGCTCCGATGAGGCCAGCGCGGCTTGCGCTATCTGGGCTACCTCGGAAACGAATGAGAAGACCAAACGCCACCATGAAGAGACAAGTACCCGCGACAATAAACAATTTGAGTCTGCGAACTTTGTATACCACCAGTCCAAGAAGCACACCAGTGATGACACTCACGAATGAGTACAGCGACGTGACACGCGTAGCAGTCACAACGCTAAAGTCAAATGCAACCCTCAGAACGGTAAACAGATAATCGCCCTGCATTGTCCATGCGAAATTGAGAAACATGGCAATGCCCACTGGCGCCCACACACCACGATCCTTCATCAGTCGGAAAGGTACCAGGGGATGCGGAGCGCGCAGTTCCCAGAGAACGAACAAAGGGATACAGAGGACGCCAATTATCAGAGGGGCAAGGATGTGGGCTTGCTTCCAGGTACTGCTCGTGCTTGAGAGGCCACCAGCGAGAGTGAGCGGCGTAAGGATGAGAGCAAACACCGCGATGAGCAGAATGATGCCGATGACATCGAGAACCCAAAAGAGCCCCATAGCAAAGTTGCCAAGCCCCAAAAGCTGAAAGGACGAGCGGTAGTTGCTGAGGCGCCCCTGCTGTTTCGCGCGACGCGACACCACCGTCAGGCTGATGATCAAGGGCAGCGCGCAGACGGGGTAAATAATGCACCACATGCCGATGCCCCATTTCCACGTGGCAGCCTTGAGGATGGAATCGACAATATTGCCACTGACCCAAGTGTTGATGAGAAAAGGGAGGGCCGGGATGTAGCTGAAGAAGAGACGAGCTCTGGTCGATGAAATATCTGCGATGATGACCTCGACGAGGAGAATGACCATGGTGTAGCCGACTTGGTAGATGACGCTGCCGCCGACAAAGGTCTGCAGGTTGGTAGCCGATGTCTCAATCACGGTGCCTACCACGTAGAAGAAGACGGATAAGCAAATCAATTCCACGCGGCCGAAAACGTCGGCGATTTTCGACGACGTGGGCTGCGCGGCCGCCGCAATGACAGAGCGGATGACTTCGACCGTGGATACGAGCGAGTGCTGGCCAAAGGAGTTTGTGGCGTACGTCTCGTACGTGTACCGGAGGGTTCCGTCAAGGCCGTATGCGTAGGCTATCAGGAAGACGCCAAAGAAGATAAAAATGCGGTCGGTCAAGGTGATGCACGAGGCAATGGCTTCCATGCGCACGACGCCTGGAGACACCATATCTCGTACTGCCTCGGCCGCCGTTATGTTGTCTCGTGGG
Source organism: Paracorniculantispora psalliotae (assembly GCA_002796755.1). NCBI lineage: Eukaryota > Fungi > Ascomycota > Sordariomycetes > Hypocreales > Cordycipitaceae > Paracorniculantispora > Paracorniculantispora psalliotae. The sequence continues at coordinate 1,266,492 of PHFE01000095.1, forward strand.
CTGTCATTGGCCGCCTGCTTTCCAACCTCTTGGCTGCTAACATCAGTCGCACAGACGTTGGAGTCGGGATCTTTTTGCTCCGCCATGATGCAGTCCCTATACTTAATATTTCTGTGCGATGTTAGCGATTCGACCGGGATACAAGATGGAACGCAAATACCGAAGCTGCTTTGTCCAAATGGTAACCTCAATGATAGCGAAAAGCCCAGCAGAAAAAAAAAACTTCACGTCGGAGGCGACATTAGGTACTGGAGCTTTTTAAGTACGAAGGCACCTGATTCCGACTGATTGATTAGATGGAGGAGATATGGGTCCTCACAATTCAGCTCATGCCAAAGTTCTTGGCAAGGGTCCATTGCAAGGAGCCGGTCGCATAACCGCAGGGAGGCAAATTTTTCTCGAGGTCCACTAAGCCCCTAAATAGATAATTTATTCGACTGCCTTGTGTTGATGCACTTGTCTTGTCATTAACATACTGGGACCATGTGCCTGATTGATGGCCTCATGTTGAATTCGGTCGCGCGGCTTGTTCCGTCGGTTGGGCTAGAACACGTCGGGATGGAAGTGGTGGGCTTCGGAACCATTAGAATACATTAATTTGATATTAAAACATCCACACATGTGGCTTAAAATGACTCGCTAGTCGCTGCTCAGCGAAGACGTGCCGGTAGCTGCGACCACTTAACGGACTCGAGTGGTGCAGCCCACGGAAATATCCCCGAAAGCGGGTATTTTCCAAATGCCGACTATACTTCGGAGCATTTGCCATTTGTAGATTCAGATCCATGATGGGCGAAGGTAGTCTTGTTTCAGCAATGCGCCGCCCGACAAACCATCGGAGTAAACGGAACACACTCGGCGCGGATGTACTCGCCAGAAGCTGGGACAGAAATATTGTAGCTTCAGGTACAGGGAAAATATTACGCCTGCCTCGTCGTGAGTTAATTGTGTTTCAAATTGGGGAAAGGTTTACCCTTGACTGTTTTTTTTTGGCATCTGTACAGGCCAAGCACACGATTGAACCCTGACTCTTGAGCATATATCGGCTAGAGAAAACTCAGGTCCAACCGTCGACAGCAGGCATGATTGTCTCAGATGTGATGCTGGGAATAACCTGGTGGGTATTGCCTCGGTCTATGCCGTGCCAGAAACGCGAAAGGAAATAACACGGGCATTTCGAGCGCTTTTTATCATTTGACATGGCGAATACTTATTGATGGGAATTCCTGCCGCGACATGTGAATTTGGTGCTATGGCATTTGAGACAAGCGCACCCGGATAGCTGACAAGGGAGATTGGCCGCACATGGGCGGATTATTTGGTTACAAGCTGATTTGGAATCATCACTGAGCTCCTCGCCGAAAAGAAAAAAAACTTTGAGCTGGCTCAGCTGAAGCGCAAGGCCGGATAAATCGACCTGAGCCCGTCAATGCGTGGCTGGTGGCCGACACCATCGCGGAATCAGTAGTGCCGGCAGGTAGTTGGGGGAGGCTCAATTCGTCTTACGACGTGGTACGTTCCATTGGATAGGGCCGATCTGGAAATATACGAGGCTGTATTCCATCTCCTGTCTAAGCTCGACTGGGAAGGTCAAGGCCAAAGCAACCTGGGCTATGTTACCAGACTATCCTAAACTGCTTGCGCATCAGTGGGGTGCATGGCCACCAAGTGTACACGAGCATAAGCAGGCGATATGGGGCTGACGGGAACCATCGATCAGCTTTCCCCGGACTTTCTAAATTTAATTCCACCAATAACGCACCAGACCTGCAAGTTGTCCAAGTTGTATATCAATATTTACCACTGTATTACACTCTAGTTGAACATGCAACACCGCGTAGCCCATTCTTATTTAAAGACTAACATTGCCGCCGCAAAGCAGCCAGCTCCTTCCAATCCCAAGTATCTATCTTTCTACCTAGTCTGACATTCTTCACACTGCCAAAATGCCTGCCCAAAACTCCAAGATGGCTCTTCTAGCCACTGTGCTGTGCGCTTCCACTGCGTCGGCCTTGAACCCGGGATGCGCTCCCGGCGGCAACTTCAACCTGAGCCCCTTCGTTCTCCAGCTGCCGAGCGGTAGCACCAACCATCCCGACCAGATTCCCGCCTCGCGCCTTCAGGGCTGCGGCGGCTACCAAGATCCCGGCCACAAGTTCTTCTTCACCGAGTCCGGCGATGGCGCCATGGTGATGAAGGCCCCCGGTGGCGGAAAGTGCGCCACCTTCCCCGGCGCACCCCGCTGCCGCTCAGAATTCGGCGAGACAAGCAACTGGAGCTCCAAGGCTTCGACCAACCGCTTGAAGGCTGATCTTCTTGTCACTGCTGGAAGCAGCATCTGCATTGGTCAGGTTTTCCAGGCCAACTCGAACAACAAGCCTCTCGTAAGTCGTCAGATCAAATACTACCTATGCATAAATCATAAAACTAACAGAACCAGGCCGAGGTTTACTACAACGGCAATGGCCAAATCACTGTTGGCGTTGAGTTTGTCGCTTCTGGCGGCCATGGTCAGGACCTGAATAAGGTTGGCAACGTCTCTCCCGGTAGCCGTTTCCACTACGAGATGCGCTTTGAGAATGGCAACCTCCAGTTTTCGCTCAACGGTGGCGGCTTCAAGACCCTCAAGCAGTATTTCAACACCGACAGAGCCTTTTTCAAGATGGGCAACTACAACCAGGGCGGCGACGACTCTGGCATTCACGTTTTTGGCCTTAGCATTGAACACTAGAGATGTGTTACAACATTAGAAAAACAGATAAACATTCAGAAATAAAAAATTCAGAAATACATGATTCTTTACATGTGGTGGCACCCCACAATCACTGTGTTTGTGTTTCTTAAACACAATCTGCACAATCCCGACAGCCCGAGATTCGTATCGGGTGCGGATATAGCTTATCAAGGCATGATTCATTGGTGTCATCGGCGGCGAGTTGGCAACATGAAATCATTTTGGCTTTATCACATTGGCGAAGCCTTTGCACTTGGCAGGGTTAATGCAGTGTCTGTGGAGACGCGCCTCACAGTGATCGGAACCTTATACAAGAGCAAGCCACACAACGACTGATCAGTCAATGTAAAAATTCCACATATCTATTCCCAATATCATCTTGATTTCTTCTGGCTGACCGCCTGTGCTTAAAGTCACAGTATTTTATCGATCGCCTGTCCGAGCGGTCGCACGTGGTGAAGGCGATCAACTAACTAATAGCGCAGAGTGTCCACTCAATGTAGCCGAATCTCCCACGTGTGAGTAAACCGTGGAATAATACTCACCTACACGCATAAGGCGAGGAGAAGTCGTTAATATGACAAACGATAAGCTCTACAACCAAGGAGGCATTGGCACTCGGCTGCGACCCCAAAAGCTTAGCGATATGAGGGAGGACTTAGCTACGAAGGATAATAAGGCTCACTAGTCAATGGTTGAGTTACATTCATTTAGATTACATCCATGCGCCTGGTAGTTGTCGCGTGATGCGTCGTTTCACACTGATCGCTTATGATGCGATTGCGAATAAAGTGAGAGGTTTATCTTCTCCTCCCTGTCGTCCTCGACCACCGTGGAGACCCAATCTCGCTCGCCTAAAGCCGTAGTTTATCGGCGCAATACCTCTGGTTGAACCCATCCTAGGCACCACTTTGCGTTTGCCAAGCCGACGCGGCTTACTAGCGAGGGCTAGTCTTGCCTAATCATATAATAAATAACTCATGCAGTGTAGCCTTATTGGAGGACCCCAGTGGCTTGACATGTCAAACAAGGCGTACGAGAACATGAACCAGGACTTTTCTCAACTAGAAATAGGCATAGAAACAAAAATCGAAGAGGGCACGAGATATTGCGCAAGATATCTCCGAGCAACTGCCGAACGGATAGGCTGGGGTGGCTTTGCGCTATCAGCACTGTAATAATAAGCTCGTTGTAAACTAGCGAGTGGGACGATTGAGGCTGGCTTCTCCAGCATCGACAACGAAACGCTCAACAAGAGTGGCAACCCTGTGCCAACTACTCCGCATATACAAAGGAAAATCCACGTCCAAATTATGCACGTTGACCCAGCCTGAGTTAGTTATTGGACGGACAGGTTGATTTTGTGCCAAGCTGCGCACAGAGGATCCTTGGTGCCCTCGGCGGACGGCTGGCGTTACATGACGAGGTGGCCTACCTTGGTAAAGCCCCCCAGCGCCGAGAACTTCGTGCTTCTAATAGTCACGTTTTGTGAAAACCGAAAACTATTGCACTAGAGCGCTGAAGAGACCAGTATATTAATATAATACATAGATGGCTTGTAGTCCCTTCTTGGGCTCCTCTCTTGGAGAGTTATCCAACTTCAAGTTTAACGCCTAGGTTTCCAACATGAAGCTCGGCCAACTGTTCACCGCGCTAGTCCCAGCGCTGCTGGCCTGGAAGACCACCGCCCAGAGCACCCTGAAATTCGTCGACGACAAGCCAGCTTTTACCTTTGACTACACGACGTCCACCCCAGGAGCCAAGAACTGGGTCGCCATCTACCCCAAGGACTACGACCCGGACAACGCCAGCCAGCGCCGCCAGTACATCACATGGAAGTACGCGCCCGCCCGTTCGGGCAACGTGCAGATTCCACCGTCCAATATCTTGCCCGGGGAGTACACAGCCTGGTTCCTCGCCAACGACGGCTACAACAAGCTCGCCGGACCCGTCAAGGCTCTCTACCGCGGCGAGACGGGCCCGATTGAGTACATTGTCCAAAACTTCACTACGCAAAACGCCCGCGAGCGCGATGTCTTTTCCGCCCGGGTTGCTGGGCTTGTTAAAGGTCGTCTGACGCCCCCGACTTTCAAGCTGCTGTCTGACTCGTCCCGATCGAAATGGGTCCGGGTCGGTGCCGATGGTCTTGTGTCTGGCACGCCAGCCAGAGGCGACCGTGGAACCACAACTGCTGCGATCGAGGCGACTGCTGAGGATGGCTCCAAGGCGACGCTTCAAGTCACGATTCCTGTCGTCGCTAACGTCGCGCCTCTTGTCGGCAAGCTCAAGGTCACCACCATGAACATCTGGATCGGTGGCGCCAACGTCGATAACAGCCACTACAAGCAGGTGCGCTACCTCGCCAGCACCAACTCGGATATCATCGCTCTTCAGGAGACTGTTGCACCCGGCAACGCTGGAACCCGTCTCGCGAATGCTCTTGGCTACTACCACCAGGACAAGCGTGACATGGCCATCCTGAGTCGCTACCCCATCGTGGAGGATATTGACGCCGGCGACGCCACCGGCGTTGCGTCGCGCATCCAGCTCGACGGCCCCGAGAGCCAGGTCATCTTCTTCACTGCTCATCTCGGCTACGACCCATACGGCCCTTACGACTTCTGCCAGAGCGGTATGACACCCGAGCAGGTCACCGAGCGCGAGGCGCAGTCCGGCCGTACCCCCCAGATGACGGCCATCATCGCGCAGCTCAAGAAGTATATTCCCAACGCCGACAAGGTGCCCGTCTTCCTCACCGGTGACATGAACGCCCCGTCCCACCTAGACTGGACCGAGGCCACCAAAGACAAGCACTGCGGCGTTGTCTACGAGTGGCCCACGTCCAAGCTGCCCATAGACGCCGGCCTGCGCGACACCTTCCGCGACGTCAACCCCGATCCCCTCGCGGAGCCCGGCGACACCTGGTCGCCCGTGCACCCGGCGCCCGCCGAGCCCCAGGACCGCATCGACTTTATCTACCATGGCGGCAAGGGCGCCAAGCCCGTCGCCGCCTTTGCCAACATGGTCGGCACGCCCAAGCCGGTGCCCAACGTGCGCGACAACGAGTGGCCGACGGACCACAAGTCGGTCGAGGCCTTGTTTGAGCTGCAGCCGAGCGCCCAGCGCCCGCCCAAGTGTCGTCCCAAGCCCAAGCGTGTATAGACGAAGCATTTGACAGTCTCAAAAAAGGATAGCAGTGCAATAAAAAAGTTTAATTCAATGTTTAAAAGATCAAATTTCGGAATCAGGCTACCTGCTATTTGCGCAGCTCAAACTCAAATGCAGGCCCCAGAACCTCGTTGCTTGTGGCTATTTAGCCCCTACCGACTCGTCAAATTCTCGCATCTTCATCCCTGAAAAAGCCGAGATATTAAAGTCATGTTCCAAAACGCCTGATATTCGCTGAGATTCCATGCCACGAAAAGAAAACAGACAATCGTGCTTAGAACTCAATGCCATGTTCGTTCTATTACCGATTTACCAACTCGCAACTGGAATTTCCCCAGAAAAGCCAAAAGAGTAAATCCATGCTCCAAAGATGCTTAGCTTTGTATAAGCTCCATTTCGTTCTCGTTCTCATCCCGAGTGTCGACAGTTCTGTAGCCTTGTTCTGACCATTCAAGAACGATTCCATCTGTAAAAAGGAAAAGAAAAGAGACCCTCGAGATGGAACCTATTCGTCTCTTGCGGCATTACCAGCTTCAGTGGGAAAAAAGCGAAACGCACGTTCCCTTGTGGCGACAAACGAGCTCAAGCAAATCCTTGGTCCGGTTACTGCCCATCAGAAGAAGACCTTTTCTTACGACATGCAACATGCTATCTCGAAACGATGGATAGTCCATTTCAGAATATGGATAATTTTTGCATTGGCGTAAGCAAGACTTTCGCCCGGTACTCTTTCACCGATCTCCGACTGCATCTGCCCTTCGCATCTAGACCTCATTTGTAAGCGACTCCTTGAGCAATTGCAATCGTCCCCAAACAACATCGACAGCTTATTTAATCTTTTTTGTTACATACTAAATTATTAAAGGATTTTATTTTATCTTATAGTTTACAAAAATTGAGGCGCATTTCGAGTACCAAACGCGCCACCGGTTCCCAAGAAAGGGAGATAGGTCCACGGACTCTTTTGTCTGCGTCGCTCTACATACGTCAGGGGAGCAAGTTATTATATGGGTGAATATCGATGGAAAGACATTCACGGGCGGCCTGTGACTAGCGTAGAGGATTACAGAAGCGCATCCATCAATGGGCTTGTTGAGCTTATTCTATCGCACGTCTTCGGAGCGAATGCAAGAGCTGCAAGAGCTAGAGGCACTTGTGTAGCGCCACTGTGTGTGCAATTTTTAGCCCAGTGCGCCCGCCGCCAACTGAGCTACGCCCAGTCTTAATTCCGTCGGCGATCGTGCCGATGGCTTGGCCTAGCGCCACTGCCAAGTTGGCTCCTCTGACTTGTCACAGGTCGTCAGTAAAGCGGCAGAAATGCAAAAGATCTCGAGACGAACAAACTGTGATTTGGAAGCATTATTACAGGTAGGAGCCTGCTTTTGTCATTGTCAGACCCTTGTTCGACCATCACAACTCCGTAATGTTGCATCAACTACCGACGCCGCCACAGCCCGAGCCTTTCGCCCTATTCCCCCGCAATAATTGGCTAGTCTGCTCTGCACAAAAGTCCCCGGTCGTTCCCAACGAAGCAAGCTAAGCCGCCAGTGTGCAGGGATCGTTTTCTGGGGCAGAATCTCGTCTTTGCCGCTCCCGCTTTCGCCATCGAGGTTTTGTAATCCAGCTGCGGAAAACAAACAACGGGATGACGAGAAGCAGGGGGGACGAGGCAAACAAAGGCAAATAAAATCAATAGAGAAAGTCCGGCCTGCAACTCGGTCCACTCTCGAGCGGAACTCTGCTCTTTTCGCTGCTTATTCTGCGATTGCGTGCTGGTGGCGCATCCACACCTCTGGCGTCGTTGAGCGAACGACAGGGCTGCTTAGCTCCAGCCTAGTTTCTGCACTTGCAACTCTAGCCGGGTATTCGCGTGCCCGCATGCGCTGTCACTGCTAAATAAATAATTCAAATATGTAGCGGCCGTCCCCCCGCACGCGCCGAGGCTCTCTTGTGTCAGCACCAACTTCTCTCACCACCAGCCGTCATGTCTGTGCCTTTTGATGTGAAGCTGGGTGGCGACGCCGACGAGAAACGGCCGAGGCGCATCACCGAAAGCGACACCGCCGTCATTACTGCTGAAGCGGACGCTCCCATTGCACCGATCAAGGGTGGTGCCGAAAAAGAGGGCTTTGAGGTCGATCTCGAGTCCAAAGACTCCGACAGCGACAAGACGCGGTACTACACCATCACCAATGAAAATGGCGAAGAGGAAAATATACCAGAGGATGATCCTAGGATCAGTAGCATCCCCAGTTACGTGCGCCGTGTGGTCAACTTGACCGACGATCCCACGGAGCCAACCATTACCTTTCGCTACTTCCTCTTGACTGTTCTCTTCGTCGCTCCCGGTGCCTTTCTCTCTCAGATGTCGCACTTCCGTACCACGTCAGCCCCCTACAGCGTAAGTGCCATTCTTGTCCCAAAAACTTGATCGCAGACGCTGACAGCGAACAGGTCTTTTTCGTCCAAATTGCATCTAACTACGCTGGAAAATGGCTCGCTCAAGTGCTCCCCGCATGGGAAATCAAGATTCCTTTCACGAAAAAGAGCTTCAATCTCAATCCTGGACCGTTCAGTTCCAAGGAGCATGTTCTCGTCACCATCTCAGCGGCCAGTGGCGCCACCTACAAGTACGCGGTCCCATAGGCTGCCCCAAAGCCCCGACACGAGGCAGCATGACGATGAATAGTTACTGACCGAAAATTCAGTCTCGGTTATACCCCGATCTCGATGTCTGAGCTCTACTTTGGCCAGCCCGTCAACGGGGCCGTCGCCACTTTCTTCATGCTGGCCATCACGTGGACCGGCTACTCGTATGCCGCCCTTGCTCGACAATTTCTGATCTACGATCCTCAATATCCTTGGTAAATACTTCTTATACAAATAATTATAATAATAATTTCTCTGCTAACAAGTCATCAACCAGGTTCCAAGCGTACGTTGACCGGTCTAACTTGATACATTCGCAACTAACAACTTAACAGACTCTGCCAAGCAGCACTCTTCGAAACCCAGAAGAAACAGAGAGAGAACCCCACGCGTCTGTCCCGAAAGCAGATGAAAGTCTTCTTCAGTGTTCTCGTTGGTGTTATACTCTGGCAATTCCTGCCCGAGTTTGTCTTTCCCTTTCTCGGCTCTCTTGCATTTCTCTGCTGGGTGGCTCCCCATAACGCCACTGCCAACTTTATTGGCAGTGGTTTCGGTGGCATGGGTTTCTTGAATCTCTCATTGGACTGGTCCAGTATTGCCGCTGGTAGTAGCCTGTTCTTGACCCCGTTTTGGACTCAAGTCGTCATGTTTTCGGCTTTCGCCGTGAGCTGCTGGGTTGTCATCCCGATAGCCAAATTTGGTAACATCGCCAACTGGAACCATGAGCTCATGTCGAATCGTGTCTTTCAGAGTAAGTTATTCTATCTGAAATTCTCTTACGCTCTCACGGGCAAGGCTGACTCACCCGTCTAGAAAATGGCACGCGATACCCTCTTCCTAAATTGCTCACACCCGAAATCACCCTGAATACCACAGCTTACGAAGAATACGGACAACTCTACTCTGGCCCGCAATATCTTTGGAATATGTTCTTCGACTACGCTGCTTATACTTCGGCCATTGTTTGGATTATTCTCTTTGGCCGTGACCAGATCAAAAGCAGCTGGAACAAGTTCATGGAACGTCGGAACTCCAAGACTGCGGGCAAAGTGACTGAGCAGTACCACGACCAGATCAACATATTGCAACGACGCTATGACGAGATCCCCCTGTCTTGGTTTCTCATCCTCTTCCTTGCCTCGTTCATCATCATGATTACCATCACCGCCATGGATCTCTTGTTCATTCCAGTCTGGACTTACTTCGTGGGAATAGCTACCGGTGCCGTCATTGTCGTACCCTTGGCGTGGTTGTACGCTCTGTCAAACTTCCAGCTACCCATTGGAACGGTCAATGAATTGATATATGGCCTTATGATATCGTCTGTTTCGGGCCACAAGAACCCTTGCGGTGCGAGCACGTACGGCGCGATTGCGGGCGATGCCTGGTACCGGGCTCAGCTAAACCTCCAAGATATGAAGATTGGTAAGGTGAATTTCATTTATGGAATGAGTAGTGTCTAACAGCAACTTGTAGGGCACTATATGCACGTACCGGCGAAGACAGTATTTGCGAGTCAAATTATAGGCTCGCTGATTGGAATTCCCATCAACTATGCTACAATCCGGTGGGTCCTGGATACAAAGACCGACTACATTTCTGGCATCAAAGAAGACCCTACTCGGCAGTGGACTGGTCAGGCTTTAGCTGGTTACCTTTCCAGTGGCGTTCAATACGTTCTGATCGGGCCCAGGGAGCTCTTCAAGCAAGAGATCTACCGGCCGGTACCCTATGGTTTTGTTCTCGGTGCCGTCGCTCCCTGTATCATCTACACCTTACACAAGCTCTTCCCCAGAGCCAAATTTCATCTCTGGAATACTACGATTTTCTTTTCCGGAATGGCAAACTTCTACGGCAATATCAGCACTGGATACACTTCGAGCTTCATTGGTGGCATTGTGGTCATGTACTGGGCTTTCCGCTACCGCTATGAGATGTGGGCTCGTTGGAACTACATCTTGGCCGCTGCGTTCGATGCTGGCTTCAACTTCAACATGCTTCTTGTGTTCTTGTGCTTCGGCGCAGCCAAGATCGTTGTGATGCCGCACTGGTGGGGCAATAACAAAGAAAGTAGTGAGCGCTGCTTTGCTCTGGATAGCTCTTGAGGGTTGCCTACATTCATTTAAATTTGCTGTTCATAGCCACGACTGTCTCATATCTACAATTCCAGCGATTTAATTTATCAACAATATATGTGTTTCTAAAGTTCTGAAACAATGACTGGCCGCGGTACGAGCGACTGATTATTTACAAAACTTATAGATACATAATTCTCTAAAACGGTCACCGGTTCCATGGACTGAGATGCACCACAACTTCACAACGCAGCCTATTACGAAGAGCTCTTTGCTATATCAATATAAAATATGAGTAACAATTTATCTCTGAAATTTTAATATTTTTTTTTTCGAATTCTAGCCCGCATCATCAATCACTATCTTATCTCAATTTCTTCCAGTGCAGCCTCGGCAGCTTCGGGTACCGCCTCGCCATGCATCACTCCGAAAACAAATGCTTCGCCCACCAGAGTATAAATATTCTGCTCAACGCGTCGAAAAATGAATGGAACTGAGGCACCAGGCAGGATCCAGATCTCGTCGCCGTCTGCTACGGAATGTGGCCCCATACTGAGACGCCCATTGCCTGTAAGGAGGAGTGCTCTCGAATGCAAATTATTGCGCAGCGCCTTTTCAAACCTCGCAACTCTCTTAAAAGAAGATTTATAAATGGCGGTCCCGCGCCTTGCCTCATGCATCTGATCCAGCGCGGCATCCACGGCCTTTGGACTTGGGAAAACGTCGTCCTCGGCGAGCTCCCAAAGACTTTTTAGGGACGCCCGTAGAAGACGGTCGGGTCTCATGACATCATTCAGGCTAAGTGGCTCGTCTGCTCCAAATTTCGTGTTGATGACGTGGTGATGAAGGTTATCGGTCGAAAGCATGTCGGATGCTAGTTCCTGTTCACGGTACGTCTTGATGGCGTTGCCAAACACGCGCATGTCAAACTGCATGTCCTCGGAGCGGTGCATGACGGACACGAAGTCGGCTGAGGCAGAGCTGCCTAGAGTCCGTATGTGATGTCTTCCAATGGCCACAATCAGCGACGCGCACCAGTGGGCGAAATCGCCATCCAGGTCTACTGTCGCTGCACTTTTGGCGCTGGCACGGTCGAATGAAGTGGTCAAAGTACGCCATAGAGCCTGTCCAACCGAAAACCCATTTCCAGCCACATTTTCATAATTTGCACCGATGAAATCAAACAGTTGATACCACTCGTCGGTGCTGTCAATGAGGTTAAACGGCATAGCTGTCCTACTAACCACATCTAGCTTGAAAGCACGCAGTAACAAAACATCTTGTTTTATCCGCAAGGAGTTAGTCGCCACCAACTCTCCGCACGCCTTCCAGGAAGTGGTAGCATCAAACAAGAGTCCTTGAGCCTTGAGGGGTACCGGAAGAAGTGGCGCAGCTGGATCGGGTAGCCATGAAGGAAAGCCTTTGCTGTTATCTGTCCTGTACTTCGCATCTTCCACAAGAGAAAGGAAAGCAGTCCCATCCAAATGTATCATGTAATACCTAGCAAAATTCAGAGCAACCTCTTTCAAACTCAGACTGTAGTCGATGGAAGGAAGTTGCGCCGCCTCCGCGGGCGTTCGAGCCCCGTGTTTCGCCATACCCACCATTGCGTAAAACTTGTCAACAATCTGCGTCGCATCAAAACGTCTTCCAAGGAACAACAAATTGGCTGGGGTGAGACCGCTTCCACGTGAGGCGTTTTGAGCTTCCACCAGTGTGGATAGCTCATCACCGAAGCGTAGAGCTGATCGCATGCCGAGAGAAGGAAGTTGCTCCTCTGGTGGCCGAAAGACCAGGACATACTCGGAGAGCTCTTGCCACGCTTGAGAGGCGTTGACGACAGCAAGTGCACTTGACAGACTTTCCCAGCTCAAAATCTGATCACCGCAGAGCAGCAGCAATTTCTTGGCCAGGGCAATTTCTTGCACAATCCAAACGCGCTTGAAATAGGGTCGTGCCAAAATTGAGCCGAGTGAAAGCCAGCTGTCGCTAGAAAACTGACTAGCAAATGTACCAGGATCAAAGTCAGCACCCTTGATCCAGTCCATCGGCACCTGGCTGAGCTTCTCAATAAAGTCAGTCGCCCCTGCGGCGAGGCTTCCACCCTCGCCCAACCATGACACCACTGACTGAGCGGCCGTATAGATCTCATCCATTAAGCCGACCTGCTGGCCTTTTTCGGCGTTATCTGACTGATTTATACATAACTGATCAATCCAGAAGGGCATGCATCGTAGCTTGGCCAGAGGACCATCTTTGGCGATGGAGAGACGTCGCAGGCAGCAGAAGAGATTATACGTCACTTCGATCCGCTTTTCATTGCAGAGGATCGCAAAACGCCACTGCGACCTCTTGGTATTGAAACGCTGAAATAGTGGTGGCCGATGGTCACCCCAGACGTACGACAGCGCATTGAACACAGGGTCGCTGCCAAGTGCGACTTCTTTGATTCGTAGTTTGATGAAGCAAGGGTTTTCTTCAGTCGTATCCTCGAAGTATAGGAGCCTGATAGAAGGTATGGCCCCCAGGGGATCGTACTGAAATGCATCGTACTCTTTCAGAGCTGGCGGACCAGCTGGCAAATTGCGTGGATCCATCATAATTTCACCGTTGGTCAACGCCTGCATCTGCTTCCGTAGCATTCCCATGCCGCGCATGCCAGCATCTTCAATATCTTTGAAAAAGGGCGAATCCTCTCCTATTAGCTTGGGAATGAGGCCAGACATCGATTCTCTCAGCGCTTCGATGCTTCGAGCCTGTTCTTCTGGGGACTGTGAGTTCAAATTCATCATATTCTCCGTCGCAGGACCCCATAGCATCTCACCCGCGAAACCCAGGACGTCCATGAATGAGCTAGTCTCTGTCTCAGTGTACTGAAGGTTTCTGCGCCACGACTTCATCGCTTCCTGCAAATGATCGACGTCCTTTTGCTGCTCCTCAGGGAATGTTCTTCCTTCCAGTGCAGACATTAGTTGCTCCATTTGCTGCAGCTGCTGCTTGTTGCCACCGACAAAACCGGACATGACAGCCTCTAGCCCCTTCATCAAGTCATGTGGTGGCACCTCGAGCTCGCTTTCTGAGGCTGTGCCCAGTTTCTTGAAAATATTGGGAAACTTTTTCGCCTGTTTCTCTTTCCACTTTTGCGAAGCCTCAATATGTCTATCTTTGAGCTCCTTGGGAAAGTCGCCCAATATGGCTGATAACTGTTTAATTCGGTCTTCTTTGGCTGCGCTCTCGTCAATCTCGTCGCGTGTGATTTCCTGGACATCTGGGTCGGGCACCTCTCCACTCCCAGAGCCCCCATCCATATCGAATGAATCTTTTGATACGGGGGCTTTGGCAATAATAGGAACTGCTTTTTTTGGCTTCGAGGCTTTTTTTGGAGACCAAGTCTTGGATAAAAGCTCTCTGCTAGGCTTAGTTCCCACTTTCACTGGCTTTTTGGCGTCAGTCATCATTCTCCTGGCTGGTACCTTCAATTTCTCTTGTTGTTCTTGCTCACATTCCATGTTAATTGAAGGTACATCGCCAATTCCACCTGAGGCCGAGGCAATTTCTTCGAGGTGTAGTAGTTCTAGACCGTGTAGATCCTCTTGTGTGCCATGTACCTTGGGATCCGCTCGGCGAACAATAATATTGCCATTGCGTGCAACAGATACGACATATTTCATCAGAGGTAAGGTGTCATCGATTTGGCTTTCCTCTTCCAAGTATGCTCGTACCATGGAGTCTCCAATTCTTGTTTCGACTGACGTCTGTAGTGAACGGGCACCTTGATCGCAGTCGTATCCTTCTTCCGCAATCAACTTGCAAATGGCTCCATCGCCCAACATTTCAAGCGCCACATGGCCGACCAGCTGTTTGCCCTCAACCCGGATGGACTGAAGCACCCGTCGCTTGAATTCAAGCACGAATTTGTGCGCAACAACAGCAGCTTCAATTGGCGAAAATGGTAGAAATGGCACAATCACGGATATTCGACCGGAAAGGGGGTTCTTGTAGGAATTGTTAGTTTAGACAATAGTGATACAACGTTGCCACTTACGCCATATGTGGATTTGAGCTGTTTCTTAATTGACATGGTCAAGTCAAGAATGAGCTTGTTTCGCCGCATGGGGTCATCCGTTGCAGTCAAATTATGCTCGTGTATTTGGAAGAAATCCAGGATGACATCGTCTGCCGCATTCGTGGCAAAGATCCATATTGTTTGTGATGTATCGACAGCCTCCCGATTTCTCCTATCGGAATATCGACCTGACCGGGTTTTATTAGATTAGACATATTAATTTGCTCCCCACAAGGGCTTACCTTCGGAAAATGGCACCAATAGTGCATTTTGTACTTCCCGAGTAGTTTTTTCCAACTCGTCCAGAAAAACAATACACCGTTTGCCGTTGTTACGAGTCAAGAAATTGTTGAGAGGCGACCCCAGCTCGTATCCTAGATACGGCATTTTTGGTCCGAATAGATCAGTTTCGTGCTTCATTTCGGTGCAATCAACACAGCAAATTTCGAGATTGAGCAGTTCTCCCATTCTTTTCGCCAGCTCTGTTTTTCCATGTCCTGACGGTCCTGCAGAATATTTCCCATTAGATTCACAAATTGGCGAACTAACATACTGAACACTGTTTTCGACGTACCAGTAAAAGCCATTACAAGCGGCTTCGTTCGCGGAAGAGCCAAGTGCGATATCAGAACGTCGGCGACTAATTGTGTTGCCGCTGTCTGGCCAATCAGGAAATGTGAGACACCGAGCAGCGCCGTTGCATTATGGATGCGTGTGACTTGAGATTGTCGACTCGTTGGCGCTTGACTTTTCAGAACCTTGTCCATGAAATAGCGTTGGCTAAGGTTGATTGTCTTTGCCATGACGGCATATATCTTCTCACTGCACCAAGACACTTTTGAATCCTCGAGACCAAAATGGGGCGCGGCGCCCGTTGGATCGTCAAGGCAAGGTGAGAATAATGATCGCGGGATTACGGTTGGATCAGCGCCAAGGCTCAGCAACGTCATCAGCATGGAAGTGGTGTCCTCGTTGGCAGCTCTCGTTCTCATGATGGCAAACGCTAGAAGAGGGATTCCAGTCCGCGTCTCTCTTACATTCACATCTGCACCATGGGCCGCCCATGTGCGGACAATGTTTTCATCGTTGGTCGCAACGGCAAAAAAGATAGTAGGGATACCAGAAATGCTGGCATTCATACCGCTTTGCACCACTTTCTCGTCGAAGAAAAGTATGTAGTGCTGCAGCTGCGCCGGTGACAGTCCTCGCTGCAGAGTGGCTATAAGCCGAATCATGGAAAAGGGCAGTCTTCTTCCTTCATCGGGAGAAAATGGCGGTTCGCCAACGGGTATGTCGATGATGGGCAATTTGAAATCCCAGCTCTCCACCTGCATGGGAAACCCATTTGCAGTGCTTCCCAGCCCCGAGTCTGGTGCTTGAATAGCTGGTATTTTGCTGGGAGAGAGACCACCCATCCCACAAGTGGTTCCCATGCTAATCACATCTTTGGGGCGTAATGGAACCGATAATTCCACAACCGAGGCCGGCGGGGGCGGTAACTTGTCGCGAATTTGCGACTGCTTTGGCGCAGGAGATATATTTAATGGAGAAGACAGCAGTTTTTCAGGCTTCGGTATTTGATAGTATGAATGCGGCGCTGGGGAAACGATCGGAGGAGCAGTTAATTCGTTAATCTTTGATTTCTGGCCAGCTGGTGACAATGGTCGCGGGCTGGGCGAGGCGCCGCCCAGTGGGGAGGCTACAGTGAAGTTAGGTTCGTTCTGCTCAGGCGTGCCGTGGTGCCTCTTACTCAAATGAACAGACTCTTGTAAGCTTCTGATTGCAGCGTCTCGATCGCCTTTATGCAGCTGGTCCCATATTAGAGTTCTGTCAAAAGCCATGCGCGTATTGTGCCCACCTTTAAGGCTGACGCCGCCTTGCGACGAGAGCAGGAACATTGTTCCATAACGAAGGCAACATCATCAGGGGCGGGGCTATTGCCCCCCGAGGAGACGCTGGCCATGATGCGTGTAGGAGTATGGACTGTCGTGGTCGCACAGGGCGCACTGTGTATGTCCGACTTCGAAAGGCCAGCACTTCGTGCATGAGCAGTTATGCTTAATATAAGGCAGCCAAGATTGCTAGCTGTTGAGGAGGGGTCAACAGCGATCAAGTGGGCTGCTGGTTGAGCTTCAGCCGCACTGGGGTCATTTGGGTCATTTTGGCAGGCAGTTCACACAAGCAAAATGGGCTAGAAGGGAACAATGTGAGTGGAGGCTGGGTATATAGAGATGAGGCGTTTAAAAGACAAATGCCCTCACTAAAAATGTTTCATTTAATTTTTTTTTTTTTTTAAATTCTTTAATTTTTTCCCTTTCTAGCTACGTCTCGACTTATTCCGTACTCTTCCGCGGAAGATGTCGTGGATGACCGTCCTCATAACTGGGCTGACGGACGGCGCGGCCCGAAAACAGCTAGTCCAAAAGTGAAATGAGTTTAGATAGTCAATAAATAAGATAGCAGAATCATGGGTATTTTGTTTTTAACAAGATAAGAATTGTTTTGTTTCGTAAGTGCATTTTAGATCAGTATCGAAGCTCTGAAATATATTTACGGATAAGTTTGTGGAATAGACAGGCGCCATAGTGCCTCACAGTTGACCATAGTCCACAGCACATTCTCCCATGCGTTTTCCTACATTGGTGAAGTAAACATTAGCAAACATGAGACAGGAATTTACGACTAGTGAAATGATATTACCTTTGAAGGATAAGCTGAAGGATAAAGTAGCCTCAAAACTCATCTCAATATCATATGATACCTTGTACCAGTCCCCATTACCTGAGTTGACGCGCTCAAACTCTGAGTGGGGGACGGAAGAGAGATCTGCCTTCAAAGTTGCGACTGTTTTGCATTCTACATGATAACGATGAGTGTGAGAAGGATTCAGCGTTTGATGCGAATACTGCTTACCAGAATTATGAAAGAAAGATGGCTCTCCGGAACCCGTGAAGATGATCAACCCGACCGAGAAAATCATGTTGCTGAAGTCTGTGATGGCTCGATAAAAATCGAAACTGACGATTTTCTTTGACGAGAATTTGTCGCCCTTGAAAATTTGTTCAGAGAGATGGCAAGTAGCGAGTTTGATGTTAGGAGGGCCTACCTTGCGAACGTACCACCGCATGATGCTGCTGCAGAAGTATTTCTGTTCGACTGCGCTCCATATTCTATAGAGGGTTTAAATTAAATTCAGCAGCGTAAGAAAGTAGTTTGGTACTTACTTGTTCGATTCGGCTGTACGGCGCTTGTCTGGCGCCTCGTGCACGTCAGGATTCCACGGTTCCTGGATGCTGATGCCGTAGTGGTGACGGATGATGCGCGTCTGAACAATGTCGCCCTGAATAGCTCGCAACATAGCGCCTCGAGTAACAGCAGACCAGGCGTTTACGGGTTGGATAACCGTCAGTGTTGGGATATCCTCGTCGTCTCCGCTGAAGTGATTCTCAATCTGCATACGCAGATACTCGCTACCACCGAACCCGCCGACGAGCAACAGAGCGGATACCTGAACATCGCCCAGGCTCTCTTCCACGCGGTCAAGTTGGCCGTTGATGAGCTCAATAATCATGCCGATTACAGGATCAAACACTTGCTGCATTTCTTCGCCCGTGAAAGTCAATTTGCCGTCTTCGATACCAATCTGCTCGTCATCTTCCATGGTATCAGGGACTGGCGTTGGTGAGCAAGCCGTCCGTACAACATATCGTACAGCGTAGGAATAATCATACCTGGCACTTCATAGATTGCGTCTGCAATATCACTGAGCCCGAAGTTCAGCTTAATCTGCACAAACTGTGTTAGTGACCATGCAGTCCAATAACAATAAGCCAGGTACCTACATCATCGTTGAAAACATGTTGCATCTGGAAATAGCATTAGCGAGGGAAATTTAGAAGTCGGAAATATCGTTTTACTTCATGTAGTGCATTCGTGCTTTCTGATTTTGACAGCGAGTCCAACAGAGGCCCGATTTTATCGCGAACCAGCGTCTCGAATTTGCGATTCAAGTACACCGAGCCACACAGGCCACCGCTGCCGACAGTGACCTCGTCCACTCGAAGCAGCGGCTCCGTTTCAAAGACGCGATACGTAGTCAAATCCTAAAGACGTTAAACCCTGCAGTTTTAATGAAAACAAAGCTTTCAACGTACAACTGTGCCACCACCTGCGTCGCAAGTGATGAAAATGTCGCCTGGCTTGACGGAAAAACTAGGGAGCTGGCGGAGAACATTAGCGGCATGACAGTCAAAAGGCACATGTTTCATACCTGGTGAAACGTGTAGACGGCGGCGGCTTCTGGCTCCGTAATCATTCTAATCTTGTCTAGATCGCCAAAGCCCGCTCGGTGAGCACACTGGAGGGTGTCCGCCTTGGCTTTGTCTGACCACACAGCGGGAACAGTGATGATGGCTTCCATGGGCGTCGTGCTCACAAATTCTAACCAAGTTAGCCACCACATTATTTAAGACCGAAATAATTCGTCACAGTACCCTTGCCCCATTCGGATTCCATTTGATCAATCGCGACCGCTCGAAGGGACTCAAGGTACTTGCTGATACCGTCTGTGACCTTTCGGTTGGGCGGAAGCTTCCCCAGCTTTGTCGAAAACGTCGCCAACGTTTGAGCAGCGGCAATCTGATTGGGATCGAGGTATCTGGCATATTTCGGTCAGATCCATATTTTCTGGCAGTATTGTCACGAGTCGGACAAAGCGAGTACTCACAGTTTGGCGTAGCATATCCGATCCGGGTCATCGTCCAGTTGGAACCCCCATCTGAAGCCGCCCGGGGCCGTCTTATCAAACTTGAAGACACTGATGAAATATTAGCGCTTGAAGCGCTGCCCATAAGCTTTTGAGATGTACGTACGAAGGAACCTTTGGCGAAGTCTGTCCGCCCATTCCAGGCCAATGGTCCTCGATGAGCTCTACAGCAACATCATCCGGCTGATCATTGATGGTTCTAAATTAGCTTCATCATGGTGGTTTTAACCTAGGCAGCATACCTTTTGGTCTTCTTCAACATAGGCGTAAGCAACACCCGAATAGGTTGTACCAAAGTCAACAGCACACTATCAGATAGTTAATTTGAGGCGAACGAGGGAGAATTTGTCATTACATACAATAATTTTGCCGTCACTCATGGCTGGTGGGAGTGCAATAGGTTGGTGGCGAGGTATTTGGACGATGGTTGACTGGTGCCCAGCTAGGCAGCTCAGGTGCCGAGGGACAGCTTCTCGCAGTTCTGAGGCTTCCTTTGCGAAGGTGGTTTCGATGGCAACGTTTAAACGTCACAGGCGCTGTGGCACTGTGAGCCTTTCCGTGCCTAATTTTCTGTAGTCAAATTTAGAAAAGCAAGAGCAAGAGAGGCTTGCGATATGATCGGCCAGAGAGGTCTGCGGGGTTGTGGCCAACGGATGCCGCTAAGGCCAGTGAGGGTGGGCAGCGCGAAGTTGCGCATGAGGGCCACCACCCTGGTCAACCAGATGTTCAGCCTCACTTGGTCACCGAACCTCAAACAAGGGGAAATCAACATCATGGAAATAAAGCATAGTGTGGCGCTGTGAAAAAGAAAGGTGACAGCAGAGCATCAATTATTGTCCAGTGTACGGTATTGCGCTCTCAGCCATGGCAGGCGCTGAGGTGCTGGTACGTCGACTGTGTCATAATGGGTGATATTTTCGTGCGGCTAACCCTCGCCTCAATAGGTTGGAGTTCAACTGGGCTTTTCCACCGCAGCAGCTGCATATTTGCTTCCAGGAAAGGTGAGTTTTAAACCCTACGCGTCTAAACTCTGTGTCCACTAATAGAAATAGAATGTCGACCCAACCTTGGTCGATGGTTATCCAGGTTCCAGGAATTTCAAGAGCGGGATTGTTCCATTGTGAGTCTTTCCCATTTCGAGCGGATTAGTCTGAATCACAGCTAATACTACCAATAGTCGCGCCCAGTATGAAGCGGAAAACTCGGCATGCATAGCATGGGGTCACGACAATCCGAGTAACGCTATGCGTGAGCAGCTTCTCTTGTACGGTGGCATCTATATGTGCCCATCACCATATGTTAATATTTGACAGGAAAACTGGATGGCTTGATTTTAAACTGGAAGCCGACCGTGACATCTTAAGCAGACTTGAAAAGCATCGCAACGATGACGCGATCAACCAGCAGCGTGATTGGTGTAATCATGTGCGAGCTTTCCTTTCGAAGCTGATCGACCACGTAATAAAACGCGGCAAGGTTACATTTGGTAAGAATTTGATTTTTCCGAAAATGCTTTGGTGGTGCTGACCAAGCTGCAGGTGCCTTGGGTGATGTCACGTACAGAATTGCCATAGCAGTACCGCCATGGTGGTTTGGCGAGGTGCCAAAATCGATTCTAGAGCCTCTAGAGGTGTATAATGGCGCGAAATTCAGGGTTGAGATTATATCAGAGCCTGTATGCGTTCTAAGCTATTTTTTCAGCCGTGAAAAGAAACACATGCTGAGCAATACTGGGGCGCCATCGCTGGTTTTTCACTGCGGCATGGATGATCGGTTCACTGTGAGTCGAGTCAAATCCGGAATGACGTCGCGCGTATTTGAATCTACTACTGACCTAAAATAAGACTATTACCAGCATCACTCTTCTTGCAAAAGGGTCGTCTCGCGATGCACAGCTGAATCGTGTAGAAATAGAGGGGTTCAGTCTTCATGCCATATCAACAACATTCCGAGAGATTCTACAACGTCGGTTAGAAAGAAACCTGGCAGCTTTGGACGAAGATCTGGAAATGATCAACACAAAACTTCAGAAGGTAACGTGAGGTCTATGCCCTTTACAATGAATTACAAGAACAAGAAAGCTAACGAGCTGTAGATGGTTGATGATTTTATCAAAGTACGTATATTACGTAAAGAAATGGAAGACTTATTAACTTATGATGGTAGTTTCTGGCAAAATTTGACGGTACAAAAGACTGCAAGCTACGACGTAAGTTCGGGGACCCATGCGCCACGGTTTCGGTGCTGACATTACTTGAAGTGCAGTGGAAGCTCCCAGACGACGTCGATTCTGGTATTAAAAACAACCAAATTACATTGGAAGCGTCTATCCTTCGTGAGAGACTGTTCAAAAAGCTTCTAATACCACTCTCTACCTCCCTTTCCAAGGCGGCTGAGACCGAAGATGCACAACCACACGTACTCTGTAGCGGGCTCCTGAGCGAATGCCCCTACACGACGATATGCTTGCAGACTATTCTCGAGGAAATAAAACCAGAGAAAAGGTTCGAAATTCTCAATACTTTGAATGGGTATGTATCATAGGACTATATCTATCAATCGATCGATCGTTAACGCGGAGCAGTGAGACGGGTGCTGCGCGAGGAGCTGCCATTTTTCTTGACAAGACAAGACAACACGCGCAAATTGCAGAAGTTCAAAGTCTCCAAGAAAACGAAAACGTCTACATCACGTTATCTTCAGCGATTGAGGTTGTTGAAACGCGAATCAATGCTCTTTTGACAGAGAGTACCAAAGATTTGCAAGAGAGCGATGCCAATGTGCTCCAATTTCGAACTCAAATGTTGATTCATGAGCATAACCAGAATTTCAAACCCACTTCTTTATTTTTCGAGCTCTTTGCCTTCTCGTACAAGCTGCGCAACTTTTCTGACAACGAGGATTCGAAGACAAAATTGAGACAGCAATTTGATACGGTGCTCAAGGATCAGTGCTTGTCGGATTCTGAAGCAAAAGAAGCCGACACAGCAGTTTACTTTTATAAACACGGCGCAACCTCCGCATTGCTTACATTCCTTTGTGCCACCGGATCGGATCTATCTCAAAAAGCAAATATCGATGGTACAAGCTTCACCTATCCAATCCACGTCGCTGTTAAGTGTGGTCAACTTGAGGTTGTTAAATGGATGCTTCTGAACGGCACCAAGCTGGATTTTCAGGCAAGCGATGGCTCAACGTGTCTTCATGAGGCAGTCCGCTCCGTGAAAGATATGGAGGAAATTTCTAGCGTCATATTTGAGATTTTGGTCAAAGCTGTTTCGGAGCAAGGCGCTAACAAAACTCGCATACTTGACATGGAAGATCGTTCCGGATGCACTGTTCTTGATCTTACCAAGGGCAGTGGCCGGTCGAAAGAGCATGATATGCTTAGAGCTGCAGGTGCGCATGAAAACAGCAAAACGGTTGCGCTCCGACATCAAGTTGTGTCAGATATTGAGAAAAATGACCATCAGCATCTGGAAAAGGTTCTGGGCGAGCATCCGGAGTTATGCGACGGAATGATCTTGTCTGATGGCATGACCCTCCTTCATCTTGCAGTAAAACAGGGCAGCCTTGACTGTGCGAACTTGCTTCTTTGTGCCTGCACCACTCCCAATGAGCTGGCTAACACGAAGGACTCGCTTGGGTGGTCTTCCCTCCATTTTTCTGTGGCTGCGAGCGATCTCAACCTTACGACTCTGTTGCTACAACACGGTGCTGATGCAGATACGCCGAGCAGAGACGGCTGTGGATGGGTCAAACCCCGAATTGAAGCCGGGCTTAAGAAGTATAGTTTCGATTTATCGCCCAGCCCGAAAGAAGAAAAAAATGGAAGATGGCGGCCTCTACATATAGCTTCGATTATTGGAAGCGAAGCAATTGCCCGCCTTCTGGTGGAAAGCGGTGCCCAACTACACCCTCAAGATCTCGAAGGACTTACACCAATGAGAAGGGCCATCTTGCTGAAGTACCCGGCGATCGTCCAACTCATATTGGAATCTTCAGATACTTCGAAGGCTGGAGCTGTGGGGTCTACCGACACGCCATCCTCCATAAAAATGCAGCCAAGTCAAGGGGCTCTAACAGACGCCGTTGTGATGGAAAATGATGAGATTGTGAATTTGCTACTCGATCATGGATGGAATGTCAACGAGCAGTCAGCACAGACAGGATGGACGGCGCTCTCACAAGCCGTGGTTCTGCAAAATGAGAAACTTGTGGCGCGCCTGCTACAGAAAGGAGCAGATCCAAGCATTCTGCATCGAGATCGAAGCAGTTTGATTCATCTCGCGGCAGAGGGTAAAAATATCCAGCTGGTTCGAGCGCTACTTCCTCGTTGTTCTGCACTTGTCACGGACCAATGCGGAGCAACGGCACTCCATGCAGCTGCAAAAAAGGGATTTTCACCAACTGCAAAGCTGTTGCTGAAAAGCGGAATCGATATCGATGCAGTTGATCAGGAGCGCAAAAGTGCGCTTTACATAGCATTGGAGAGCTCGAATCTACCTGTAGCTCAATTCCTCCTTGACAATGGAGCTAGCACACAAAGCTTTGGGGGCCCGCAGAAGACGTTGATGCATGCTGCGGTTCGCAGCGGCAATCCATGGGCTCTGAAATTGGTCTTATCACAGAAAGGCATGAAAGACGTTCCATTGGACTCGACCGATGAGAACGGCGATACGTTGCTTTGCATCGCCGCGAAGGGAGGGCATGCCAAGATGGTGCAGGAGCTGATGCGATTGCATCGGCCGCGAAACCTATGGAGGCCAATTTTGGCGACTCTCTTCAAAATGGCCGAGATTGGAAATGATGCCATGTTGAAAGTCATTATACACCACGACAAAAGATTTCTGTCCGCTTTAAACGAGGACAGGGGCGCCATCAAGATCGCCAATGTCGATGGCATTGGAGCAGTCTCCAAATCTTCCTGGACAGTGTTGCATGCCGCAGTTTGGTATGCACAGCCCTCTTCCGCCGAGGTGCTGCTTGTAGAAGGAGCCAACATACATGCGGAAGCTGCCGGCCTCACACCTTTGGGCTTACTGTGTGTCACTCCTAATGGCCAGCTTCAAGATGCACATTTGAGAGTTTTCGAAATTCTCTTGAAGAACCGTGCAGATGTTTTGAGGGGAGGCCTCGGCCATACTGCTCTTCATTTGGCGGCAAAAGCTGGCCACATAAACCTCGTTGAGCGTATACTTTCCAGCGGGGCGGACCTATCCGCTACAAATGGTCACGGCCAGACAGCTCTACAATGTGCCGCAGACAGTGGCCACGCAGAGATGGTCTCACACTTAGTTCTGAAAGGGGCGATTCTGGATCCAATATGCCTTCATACAGCGGTCCACTCTGGTAGATCCCATACCGTTGAGATACTGACTGACATGGGTATTGATGTCAATTTTGTTGGACCAGATGGATTCACACCCCTTCTGGTTGCGGCGGCTACAGGTCGAGTTGAGATGGTCAATCGATTACTGGAACATGGCGCGGATATACAATTCAGGAGCACCAATCGAAAACAGTCTGCGCTTGATATGGCTGTCGCGTCGGGTCAGCTAGGGTCTGTGACTGCGCTACTCGACTCCCCCTCATACGGCAAAGCCTTTCGTGCGGACCACGGTTATGCGTGGACTGCTGCAAGCAAAGACTCCTCCGCAGGCGGCAAGATATACAAATACATATTCGAAAGGACAAACTGCCAAAAAGACCACGGGGCTGCCATTCTGCACTGGGCAATCATAAATGACAATGAGCCGCTTTTACATCTGTTAATCAATAACGGAGTGGATTTGAAAACGCCCAATTTGGATGGGTGGGGAGCTTTACATGCTGCGACTATGGCAGGAAAGCTCGATATGATGAAATTAATACTCAGCAAGGGGGTTGGGGTAAACTACCAAGGCCACAAATCCCGAACTGCTCTTCATCAGGCGATTGCTGCGGATCAAGCAGCAGCATACACATTTCTAATGCAGAATGGGGCTGACAATTCCATTCTCGATGAAGATTCGCAGGGCTGTATTCGTCTTGCTCTGGACTACAGTGCTACGGAGGTGTTAGCCGTGCTGAACCTGCAACCCCATCACTTCACGGGAAACAGCTACGATGGGAAGACTTTGGTAGCGCTTGCTGCCGAGTCAGACAATGGATCAATAATTAGCTGTCTGCTAAAGATAGAAGCTGGGTTTAGCGCTGAGCACACAACATCCTTTGCCCAAGCTGTGAGTTCTGGAGACGAGCTGCTGGTGCGGAGGCTACTGGTATTTGGAGCGGAACTCAACAGGAAGGACTTTAGAGGCGCATCACCTCTTCGTGAAGCTGTCACGAAACAAAACCAAGGCATCGCTGAGCTATTACTTGATAGCGGCGCAGATGTGGAGTCAAAATGCAGTCTTGGAATGACGCCTCTCGCGTTTGCCGCCAAAAATAATGATTCAACTATGGCCGCGCTCCTCATCAGATACGGAGCCAACGTGAATGCAACAGAAACCAAGAATGAATGTCCCATCTTGGTTGCCGTTGCCTGGAGGGGGCATCTCGAGTTGGCCAGACTGCTTCTTCAGCATGGTTGTGACGTTCAATGCAGAACATCGGGAGGCAGCACAGCCTTACATCAAGCTACTACTGAGAATCACGTTGAACTGATTAAAGTATTGGTACAAGCTGGGATTCAGGTTGACATCAAGGATGGAGAAGGTCACTCTCCATTGTATCTGGCAACAGAACACCATTCGGATACCGCCGCTGCTGAATCGCTCCTTCATTTGGGTGCCAGCACAGAGCTCAAGTCGGCTTCAGGCTACACTCCGCTTATGAATGCTACAATCAAGAACCAGCTAGCATTGATGAGGACTCTTATTGAATATGGTGCTGATATCAACAATCCCGACGAAGCTGGGCGCGTACCAATAATGGTAGCCGTGGCTGCCGGATCACAACCTTGTATCGCGCTGCTGAAAGACCACGGAGCGAGATTGGATCTTCTGGACAAGAGTGGCCATTCTTTACTGCATTATGTTGCTGAGTCTGGGAATATGGACGTGATAGAAATATTCATTGGGAATGGGTTAGACATCAACAGCGCGACCGACAAGAATGGCACCACTCTTTTACACCGCGCAGCCGGAGCAGGTCGCCTGGACTTGGTCAAGTCTCTGCTGGACGCAGGTGCCATTCTTCAAAGCAAGACTATCGACGGCGAGACCGTTCTCATGACAGCTTGCTGTGGGAATGAGAATGCTAACGTCGAATTGGCGCGATATCTCATTGAGGCAGGCCAAGATGTCAATGCAATCGGCACGGGTACACGTCGCACGCCTCTCACAAATGCAGTTTTCGCGGGTAATATGGAAATGACCAAAATGCTGATCCAGAAAGGGGCGAATGTAAAACTATCTGCATCAGGTGGTCAGAGTCTGCTGCATGAAGCCGCTGCATCAGGCAGCGTCGCTCTCTTGGATCTCCTCGTCAGTCATGGGTTATCACTGAATACTGTTGGTAATGGTCCTGTCAGAGAAAGTGTCCTTTTTACTGCAGCAGACAGTGGCCAAGAGGAGGCAGTATTGGCTATTGCCGTACAGACCCCAGAGCTCATTGACAAACCCAACGCCAGTGGGGAGACGCCACTCCAGCGTGCGGTGGTGAAGCAGCACCTTGGTGTTGTCAAGCTGCTGTGCGACCTCGGTGCTATGGTCCACCAGATTAAGCATGACACGCGCGAAACCTTGATGCACCTTGCCTCCAAGACTGGAAAGGCGGCCAGCACTGGGGAGTTGATCAAATATCTTTCTGGGTGCGGCGTCTCGATATACTCGCCCACCAACGACGGCATTACACCACTTATGATGGCTGTGATGCACGAAGCTGCAGAAGCAGTTGCAGCGATTCTCGACTGTGGAGCCAAGGTTGATGAGTTTGATTTTGTCGGCGGGCGACGTAGAGTTTTGGACGTGGCTGTGAGAGGCGGCATGTGTAGCATGGTGCAATTGCTCGTGTCTCGCGGGGCCTCCCTGACGTTTTTGGATGAGCGAGGCAACCCAATTCTCGACACTGCCGTAACCTCAAATAATGCGGCCATAGTGAAGAGCATTCTTCAAGGCGAACAAGCCAATTTCAACATCAATGGTATATCCTCCGATGACGGGTTCGGGCCACTTCATAAGGCGGCGGCGAGAAATAGTGGTGAAGTAGTATCACTCTTGCTTGAATATGGTATGTTTATGATGGATCTCATGAAACTGTTTCTTTTCGTTAATAAGACAACACAGGCGCCAGAGGCAACCTGCGCACCGGAGATGGCAGGACGGCGCTTCAACTCGCAGCGGGTTTCGGCCATGCTGATGCGGCGGCGGCCTTGTACAAGTCCGGCAAGGAGCTTGATACCGACTTTCGCGATCGCAATGGCAACACGGCCATGATGCTGGCGGCACGACGTGGTGATGCGGACTTCATCCGTAATCTGATGGCTCATCACGAGCACTTGGCGACGCCTTCGGCACAGTGGGATGAGGCGGCGTCAGCGGCAGCTGAGAGTGGGCATTTTGAAGTTGTGCAGCTGTTTATTGACACACGTGATGCCCTGGGCTGGCAAGAATAGTTGTAGAATTTGTTAAATTACGGATGGTCGTTGCGACTTAGCAAACATTCAGCGATCTACTCCAAAGTATAGCACAAAAGTAGCAACATTATGGTGACAGGTCCGGAAACTTATATTGAAGTATTGGAAATCTCTAATCGTGCAATGAAGCAGCAAAAGCACTATGCAATACTATATGCGCCGCCCATATACATACGAGAGAGTAAATATGTGGGCAGGAGCCTCTCTCGACGTAGACGCCGCCGGACAACACTAACAGGCGCCATTGGCTTGGTGCGCCACCGGGCGCAATGAAATACTAAATGAATACAATATACAAAGAAGATACTTTTCAATTCTTGTTAGCCATTAAAGCTTCGGTGATCAATCAACTGGCCAGCCAAGCCATATAATGTCTTTCCCGAAATAATGTTGGTGTGGTACTTGGACTGCTGAACAAATAGCAAGACTTGTGTGTTTTATGGAGAAAAGAAGATATCATGCATTATAAAATATTCTAACGTTTGATTTTTATTTATTTTATTTATCTTTCACGAGTTATATATAGTATCCTTATTAGTATCCTTATTATAGTTGAAGAATACTCTGGTGGTGCAGGATGCAACTCTGCCAGGTTAAGCGGCCATCGCTCGCCCATAAATCCGGTGTTTCATTTTTATAAACATAGAAATAAAAAAAAAACTATACAAAACGTCAGGCCGCTCTTAGATTGACTTTTAAAAATGATTACTTAGGACGACAACGCTATTGTGTTGCATTTGCATCTAACCTGCATTGGCCGGGTTTGGTGGGGTGGAAGTTTAATATTACCTGGAACCTGTTGACGTCGTTGGGGACGCCGCAACTAGTGGCACCTGACGTCGGCTGCTGCTCGCGCTGAGACATTCAACCTCGACAACCGATCCCTCGCGAAACAAGACGCAACTGCAGCACCTTTGACCCTCGAATCTCGTTTATCGCGAATCCCTCTTCCATACGGGAACCACTACCAGCTAAATCACAGCTTCCGCTGCGCAGACTGATGCTCGTCGATCCGAGGTAGCTCTGGCTGACCAGCTTCGGAGCTGGGCCCAGTCGACCGCGATGCTTTCCGCCTTTACGGCGCGGCCAATCATTGAGCTGCGGCCGCGCGACAAATCCAAGATAGAAACGATTCTTGCCCATGGTGCGTGTTTTTCGGCGGCCCAGGGCGATGGCATGGTCCACGGCCTGGCCCTCGGCAAGCTAGCGGGGGGACGTCACCACTCTGAGCTCGATGCTAACCAGCTACAATGTGCAGGCGATCGCATTCTCGTCGGCCTCAACACCGGCTCCCTTCGAATATACCGACTAAATGACCCGGCCGCGACCATCGAGAACGGACATGCCGCCAGCAACTCCATATCCAGCAGCCTCCCGCGGAACAGCGGCGACCACCTGCAGCGCCCGTCCTCGCGCGGCTCTACGCGACCGACCGACCTCTTGCGCGAGGTCGAGAAATTTTCCTCGCGCGCCATCGAGCAGCTTGCCATCATAAAAGAAGCCAACACCATCGTGTCGCTGTCCAACTACCACGTCTCGCTGCACGACCTACAGACCTACGACCTCATCGAGACACTAGACAAGACCAAGAATGCGTCTGGCTTCGCCGTGACGTCCAACATCGTCAAAGATCCGGACACGGGCATTCCTGAAATCATTTCCCGGCTGGCCGTCGCCGTCAAGAGACGCTTGCTGCTCTGGAGCTGGCATGAATGCGAGCTCGGCGGCGACACGGCGGAAGTGGTGCTCTCGGAGTCAATCCGCAGTGTGACGTGGGCGAGTGCTACGAAGGTCGTCTGCGGCATGAATGGTGGCTATGTCATGGTCGATGCGCTCACTCACGAGGTGGAGGATGTCACCGGTCCAGGAACGGTCGGGGCCGCAGGACAAAGCAGCCGGTTTGGAGCCGTGAGCAGTGCTGGTATGGGGTATATGGGCTTGGGCGGATACATGCCGAAACCACTGGCAGCCAAACTGGCCGATGGTCAAGTCTTGCTTGCAAAGGATATCAATACGCTATTCATCGACGATGCCGGCAAGCCGCTGGATAAGCGCCAGGTTCCTTGGGCGACAGCGCCAGAGTCGATTGGCTATTCATATCCATATATTGTGGCCCTACAGCCGCCGGCCAAGGGATCTCTGGAAGTGCGAAACCCAGACACATTGTCACTCGTCCAGATGATAGCACTCCCTGGTGCAGCCCAGCTACATTTCCCGCCACCCAACGTAAGCTTGGCGCACGCCGGCAAAGGCTTCCACATCTCTAGTGAACGATGCGTTTGGAAAATGGGGGCGACGGATTATGATGCCCAAGTCAAGGAGCTTGTTGACGCTGGCAACTACGACGAAGCCATCAGCGTCCTGAATATGTTGGAAGATGCGCTGCTGAAGAGCAAGACAGAGACTTTGAGAGAGGTCAAGATGCAAAAGGCCGAGGTGCTTTTTGGAGAAAAGAAATATCGCAAGGCTATGGATTTATTCAACGAAGATGACGTCCACGCCCCGCCAGAGCGAGTTCTTGCCTTGTACCCTCCCATCATTTCAGGTGAGCTCTCGAAATGGGCTGGGCAGGAAGACGCCAAAGCCTCTAGCGAGGCTGAGGGCGCGGCCCCAAGAGCTAGTGTCGAGAATCAGCGCAAATCAGAAGATGCTGGCGAGAATACTTCTGCGGTTGGCCGTTTCGCGGGCTACTTTATGGGATCCCAGCGTAAGCCGGCCGCGGACGCGGCGTCGATTGTGTCAGTCAAGAGGGAAGCATCTGACCTCACGGATGAAAAAGATTCTCCAGAGGCAACAACAGCAGCGGATAAGCCTCTTGAAGGTAAAGACTTGATGAAGGCTGTCCTTGAGTTGAATGGTTACTTGGCCGGCACAAGAGCACGTCTACAACGTGTCATTGACCCCGCCACTGGTCTTCTCAAACCTAGGGACACGACGCCAGGAGAAGATACCACAGACCGTTTTCTTCGCATGGGCCAGAATGAGACAGAAACCCAGCTCCAAGAGAAGCTTCAGGGCACATTCCGCCTGGTTGACACGACGCTCTTCAGGGCGTACATGTTGTCGCAGCCGTCGCTGGCCAGTTCCCTATTTCGCATCCCCAACTTCTGCGATCCCGACGTGGTCAATGAGAAGCTCGTTGAGCAAGATCGCTACAACGAGCTGATTGACTTCTTCTATGGCAAGAAGCTGCACAAGGAGGCCTTGGCACTGCTCGTCAAGTTTGGTGCCTCGCCCAAACCCGATGAGCGTGCCCCGGCGCTACTGCACGGTCCTAATCGCACCATTCAGTACCTGCAGAACATGCCGTCATCAGAGATTGACCTAATCCTCGAAAATGCAGGGTGGACACTGCGCGCGAACCCTGCGTTTGCCATGGAAATCTTTACAGGCGATACAGAAAATGCAGAGACTCTATCGCGGGAGCGCGTGGCATCGTTCCTGCAGACCATCGACACGGCACTGGAGAGGCAGTATCTCGAGCACGTCGTCACGGAGCTGAACGACACAACGCCGGATTTGCACAACAGGCTCGTCGAGCTCTACGTGTCGGCACTGGACAAGATGAAGCAGGGCGACGAGGAGTGGGAACCGCTCATGGAGCGCTTCATCAAGTTTTTGCAGGCGCCGAACCCCGTCTACAGTCTCGGCAAGGCATTTACCACGATTCCAAGAACCGGTACGTAGAGAGCCCACAAACATGGCAACGTGGCAGAGTGTACTGACAAAGACTAGATCCGTCCTTCTACGAGGCACAGGCCGTTGTGCTAAGCAATATGGGACAACACAAGCAGGCACTGGAGATTTTTGTATTCAAGATGCAAAATTATGCCAAGGCAGAAGAGTACGTCATGCTCAAATTCATTGATAGACTATGCGCTCTACTAACTCGTTCTAGATACTGTAATCGCATGCAACGACAAGCGCCCACTACGTCCACTGAGACAGCAGAAGACGACGATGATGATGCGCCATCCATCTACCACACGCTGCTCTCGCTCTACCTCCAGCCTTCGTCGCCGCACAAGCCACAGCTCGAGCCGGCGCTCGATCTCCTGTCCAAGCACGGCGCGCGTCTGCCCGCCACGTCGTCGCTCAGTCTCATCCCCGACGACCTGCCGGTGAGCGCGCTGGAGTCGTACTTTCGGGGCCGCATCCGCTCCAACAACAGCATGGCCAACGAGTCGCGCATCGTGGCGGCGCTGCGCAAGGCCGAGGGCATCACCGTCGCGGGGGAGCTGCACATTGGCAGCGACACCAAAAACGGCGCGCAGACGGGGCGTAGCCGGCATGTGGCCATTACGGACGAGCGGTTGTGCGTCGTCTGCCACCGGCGTTTGGGCGGCGGCATGCGCGTCGGCGGCGGCAGCGTCGTCGCCGTGCTGCCGGACAACACTGTCGTGCACTGGGGCTGCCTGAGCAGTGTCGGTGGTGAGCAGCGGTCCAAGACGCCGAGCTGGGCACGACCCTCATAGCCAGCGGTGCTGAAGAGGCCTGTTTTTGTGTGGATAGGAGAAGGCTGCGATGCGATGTAATGTGCCTGCAAATACCCCCGCCGTTTGTGTACCATATCTTTCTTTTTCCCTTGGCCTTGTTTTTTCTTTCCGTACTCTTTTTCTCCTCTATAGCATAGCCATAGCTATTCAAATCCCAATCCACAGGAATCATAATCTTGTCAAAATTTCCTCAGTGATTGTATCGATCAATCCTCTTCCTGCACCTCCTCGCCGTAGTTTTCCTCCTCCTTGGCGTCGTCGACCGCTGCCGCCGTCGCCGCACCGCCTGCATCGTGCGCCTTGTCCTCCTCCATGCGCGCGGTCAGCTCTTTATTAATTGTCGCCTGAGCGTCGGTCACAGCGGCCCGCAGCGCGCCGAGGTAGCTCGTCTTGTCGCCGGTCGAGGGGAGCGCGGTCTCGACGGCAAAGCCCTCGTTGGCGGGGGAGGCGTACCGCGCCGTGAGTGGCGTGGTCGTGGTGCTGGGCTGAGACATGGCGGTGGTGCGGATGCGGTCGGTGTCGGATGATGTTGGGGGTTCTTTTCTTTTTCCCATGTGAATCTGGGGGCTGTTGAATTTGTGTGCCTGTCTTGGAGGGATGGAGATTTTTAAGATGAAGATTCAAGTGGCTGAGTCGGTTGTTGGCAGGTGGAGGGTTTTTTTTAGGTCCGACCCCTGCTCCAAGCTGCCAGTGCGCGGGGTTCATGACAAGCTCCAGTCCAGCTACCTGCTCGCTCCATGCAGGTTCACCAAAGTACTTGTTAGCTGCTCACCACAGTAATACAGCTCAGTTTCGAAAATAAAATACCATAGCCCATGCTACCGTAGAGAACTAGCGCCGCCATTATTGGATTATTGGTTTCAGCGCCTCAATTCTCCAGGTTCTGGCGGGGGTCCCCTGGTAGCTGGTCCAGAGCCCCAGACCCTGTCGCCAAGTTGGCAGCCTGGCCGTAGCGCCGCACCGCCGCAGCGGCCGTGCCAAGGTCCGCCGTCGGGCTAGAGCCTCGTACTGACGTTGCTGTGTTTGCCCGCAGTCTTACTTGTTGCATGTCTTCTCTCCTCCCGCCCTACATTCTACCAAACATCTTCATCATCACCAATCTCCTCCGCAATCGTCGCCCGCGTCTCATCCGCATCCCTCTCGTGCCGATCTCCATCGTCATCGTCGGGCCCGTCACTCTACTCGCGCACCGAAAACCCGCCCTGATCGTCCTGCGCAGCCCCGCCAACAACGAAACCCTTGACCTCACTACTTCACCACCACTACCACCACAGCTCTGACGTCCTTTGAAGGGCGAACGCGGCGTAACCACTTTTTTCCGTTTCGGATATCATCTTTCCAGCTGCTCAATCGTCTCATGGCCGTCGTCGCCTGAGTCAAGATGTAACCTGAGCCCTCTACGCTTGCCTGCAAATCAATTACGGTAACCCGATTATTCTGCGACAATGCAGCCTGGCCAGGGAACCGGAGCGCCTGCGTCGGGGCGGCAAGGGCGAGCTCCCGGAAGCTTCTCGCCGCTCACATCGGCCGCCTCGCCATCCTCTTCGTCTTCAGCTGCCGCCGCCAGCGCTGCCGCTCATCACAAGCAGCGTCCCGTGTCTCTCTCACGGCGCCCGCCGCCGCCGCTCCAGCTCGATCTCAGCAACCCGGCCCCCAACGACAACGGTAGCACCGCCGCCGCCGCCGCTGCGGTATCCTCCAGCGGCGCTCCCTCGATCAATGTCAGCAAGCCGCGACAGCGCGTCGCTTCACCGGCAACCCCGATATACTCGCAATTCACCTCCCACGCCAACAACAGCAGCTCTAGCCTGCACAGCTTCTCTTTCTCACGGCCGAATCCGGGGTCGCCACGAGTCGTCACCCACGGATCGCCCTCTACACTACACAAGACGGATTCGCGCAAACATACCGCCACGCAAGGCATGTTTGAAACGTCGCTACCGTCAATGACAAACTCGAATTTATCACACGTGGGCATGTCGCAGCACCAGCCGCCACCGCAGGCCGCCATGTCTGCCAGCCAGATTGCTGCCCAGGCCGCCGTCATGTCGCATCAAAACACCATGCACAGTCGCCAGCGATCACAGACTGTGCCCTTTCCTGGCGAGAGCAACGATGGTCCGCGACGAGGCAGCGGCAGCAGGATGCCTACGAGCCCGCCCACCCTTAGCTTGACCGAGGCCAGCGCACCACGAGACAGCGGCTTTGGCACCCACGGTGGCCTGAATATTAGCACCGCATCGTCTGCGGCTACCACTGCAGCCAACGTCGTATTCCCCCGATCCGGCCACAATTCGCCCCGCGAGGCTAACTCGCCCCAGCCCGCCCTGCCTATGCCACCGCCCATACCGGCTGCGTATGCCGACAAGCCGCCCTCGAAATCGGAAAAGGCAAAGTCGAAGCTCTTTTCACGACCCGTCAAGATGAGCGCGGCCAAGGCGGAAGGCAAAGACAAAGCGCTTCCGAGCCCCAGCAAGATTGGGTCCGCATTGTCGGCTCTGCAGCGTGGCAACTTTAGCACAAGCAGCCTGGTCGACTCTTCATCACAGTCGCTGTACAGCCTGACCAACTCCTCGTCGGCTACGATCCGACCTGTGGATTCGGCCAATGTTGAAGAAAAGGCTAAAGAAAAGCGCCATCACTTCCTCTCACGACAAAAACAAAAACTGAAAGACGAATATCACCTGCCGTTGTCATCAGCGGCAAGCAACTCGCGGCCCACGGATCCCAGTGCGCCGAGTAGCTTATACAATTTTCATCTCCCGTCCAGCGTTGGCCTGTCCACGTCTGGCTTCTCCAAGGCCAAGAAAGACAAGAAACATGGAGAGCGGTCAGACAGTCGCCTGGATAATGAGTCGTCACTGACCCTTCCCAGTGATCTCTCAGGAACGGTTCCTTTCCCTTCGCTATCGCAACAGAGCACCATGTATGACACGTCCGAGTCTGCACGACTGGGTCTCAACATTCCCTCTTCGTTGGATGAAGCTTGGCCTTACTTAAAGAGCCTCCTCCTGGTCGTTTTCCAAGGTGAAGACTTGCGTTTACCAGTGGAAGACATCAATCGCATCGTGCAGATGCATATTCAATACCGCATTCACAAGAGATCGCCCTCTGCCATGCTCGATGACCTGCAAGAGCTTCTCGCCAAGGGTTTCTCCTCGCTAGATCATACTCTCCGTCAAGCACCGGAAGAGAGGTTTATCCCGACGCTGGTGGAGCTTTGGCTCTTCACATTTACGTCTATTCTGCCATACTTGCAGGCTGTCTTTGTGCCGCTCGAGCTGGAAGTGGCCGGTCGCGGTACGATTCTGACGTACGAGCAAGCGCGCGACTTTTGGGGCTCCATATCTGCAACTACGGACAATTCAGTCAAGCCTACGCCTGCCACGGTGACGTTTGACATTCGCAGGCTTGTGCTCGCAGCCTATCGCGACATTGTCATCCTGCCCCGCTACGAGACTCTCAAGACCATCTTCTCCCGCCTCTCGCTCGAATTCCTTCCGTCGTCCTTTGGCAACATGGCCATGTCCTCGCCCTCCGACTCGGCAGGCATGTCGACCTCGCCGCCCGAGTACTTTCCTCCACTGATCCGGCCCGGCACGGCCATGTCACACGAGCTGTCGGTGGGCTCCTACAACTCCAACAGCACGACGCTGTTCGGGGACGGGGGCTCGGCGGCGTCGGGCGGGCGCAGCCGCGCCGTCAGCAACGTCTCGTACGGCAGCAACGGCAGCGGCAGCGCGCACGCGGCGGGCATGATGCGGCCCTACACGCCGTCGAGCGCGCAGGTGCTGAGCAGCGTGCGCGAGCAAAACGTCGAGGACTCGAAGCAGGTGACGGATATGGTCGGCCGCATGCTGCAGTGCATGAGCGTACTGGCGAGTCTGGTCGGCGCCGGCGCCGGCGAGGCCGAGGCCGAGGGCAACAGGAAGATGGCGGAGCTGTGCCGCATGCTCAAGCTCAACTGGCTGGGCCGCGGCCGCACCGGCAGGAATCGACGCGGTATTGTGGGCGGCCGGGTGCGCAGGGACGAGGTGAGAGAGGAGCTGCGCGTGGCATGAGTGTGCAGCAGAATGGGGGTATGGACGGTATGGAAGGTATGGAAGGTTGATTCTACCGTTTTGGAAGGCTAAGCCAGGTCGCGTACTGTATTTTATGGAAAGCTGGCGTTGCATTTGCTCGGGTTTGGGACTTGGCGTTTTTAGGTATAGGTTAGCAGTCGACATGAGGATTGTGCAACCTCGAGTCTACGTCTACGTGGCTCAAGAAAGTGAAAACAAAATACCAATACCAGAAAGTATTATATCGGCTGTTTAATTTCCTCGTGTGATATTTAGAAATAATAGTTCGGGTGGCAGCGTTGTGGTACAAGGTATTGAGCTGAGATACTGTGGCCGTGTATGAAGACATTCAACCCGTACAACAACTTCATGCCGTCACCAGACCTTATGGAGGGCCAGACACGGTCAGAAAAAAGCAACATTATTTCTTGCATAGAGCCATACAGCAATCACATGCATATTAAATCAGATACGGTGGAGGTCCTTGAAATTGTATATATTGAAATGGGTATCTTAAAATTACGATATATGGGCGGGTCCTGCAAACTTTTCGCTTGTTAGCAAGGCACTTTGCGAAGCTGATAGCGAGGCCAAAAAGGAAAAAAGAAAATGGTGTAAGATCAGACATCCAAGGAAGAATAATCCCTCATCTGTCCCAAAAAAGGCTCAATGGGACTCGAGTGGAAACTGCGAATAAATGGGAAATTTCATCATGAAACACCATGTTGTCCAAGACAACAAAACTGAGAGGCCAGAAAAGAGAGGTAGAAGAAACTTACGTTAGTATGTATTCACAATCGCAGTCGGCTGCAATTAGTATTCATATTCGTCGCGCGGTAGACATCGAGGGCATCTTGAAGACATTTTGTTAGCCAAAAGCTCGAATTGAAAATTTGCAAAACGTCTTGCAGCCTGGCAAAGCAGACAGAAAATCGAGAATGAGTGTCAGACAGGAAATACTGGCAAGTAACAGGTCCCTTGCTAGGGGGACCCGAATGTTGCTTCATGGTCGATTCAGTTAGGAAAAGAAGAAGAGTGTGTTGTCATCATTCGATGGCGGCATGTCGATTTTTTGGGTTGTGAAGATTTGCAAGTGTGAAGAAAAGAAGAGGGATAGCTTACCAAGAAAGACGACGGCGCAACGCAGGGAATGCAGAAGCATTCAAGAGACCCTCGAGTATCGTAACCGGCATATGAAAGAAAAGTTTTCCCCCAAGCTGCAGCTGTTTTGGGCAGAAGAAAAAAATATTCATCGAGCTCAGCACGCGCAAATTCTCATGCAATTCCGCTGCGAGAAACAAAATTCAATTGCCAAAGAGCTGCAGCTGCCCATTCCCAAACGCTCCATGCCGGTAAAGAACCTGCTTTTGCCCGGGCAGGGTGCTGTTTGGGAGGGTTGTTGGTGAGGTCCTGCTCATGATAAATTTCCAATGCAGAAAAAAAAAGTTTCGAGGTTAATCAATGACAGTGCTAATGGACAGTGCGCATATTGCATTGAGCACGGTAAATATCACGTGAGCTGCTTTTGTCAGGCAGTGGGTCTGGGTTTGGTTAGAGTGCTAGCGCCCGTGGCCCCCGGCAAGGCGGACAAGTGCTTGTCATGCAGTGTAGGACAGGCTGTGATGGAAAGATGCGTAAATCACTCAAACGCGCCTCTTAAAATTCGTGGAAAAAAGGACCCTGCTTCAAATCTATATGAATAATTGAAATATCGACAAATGAATCCTCTTTTACAAAGGGAATAGGCTCGTTTCGCCCCCGCTGACGCATGGTGGTGGAAGAATACCCTGATAGATGCATCGCCCCGGTACAGAGGCAGCTAGCTCCACGCTACCGCTCATATCGGGGTGATGGGTGACATGGGCCCCAGCCACCCAGCCTGACACAGCAGCGCGCGTGTGTAGCCTATTTCGACACGAATTTTTTTTCCCTGCGCACCACGGCGTCAGAGAAGTTTCTTGGTGCCCCGGTACACGCATATCTTCGCCTTGTGCAATCTCTCCCCGTCCGCGCCGAGAGTGGGTGGACGGACAGCCCACTCCCCAGTCAGATGGCGTCGCCCGTCCCCGTCATCTTTCTGTCTAGATGCAAGTAATAATCGTAGAAGAAGAACAAGTTTTCGTGTTAGTGACGCAGCGTGTACCAGCAGCGATGCACTGCGTCTGGGATTTCCCAGGCGTCCCCTAAGTTTATAGCGCCCGTTGGCAGCGCTTACCAAGCCTGTAGCATCGCGCCCACCCACCAAGTAACCCAAGCCTCGCCTGTCACAGACAAGCAGTCCGGCAGGTCAACGGTTTTCTCTTTGTTCGCACCAAATAAAAAATTGAAGAAGAAGAAGAAAACTCTGCCTCTCGCACTGCCTCTCGCAGTAAGCAGCTGCAGATTCTTCTTCTTCCCTTGTGGAAGAGTTTGCATAATTCAAAAACTCCGCTTCCTTCGGCCTCTAATCCTTTTCCCGTCTCCTGTCTGTGCCTCTGCTTCAGGCTGCCTTCCCCTGTACAGCGCTCCTCCGCTCCCAACAAGCGCCTGTGGCCACCGTGGGTACTGCTACGGGAACACCGCCATCCCCCCAAGTCCCCCCCAGCCAGCCTTTTTCGCGGATACTGGCCCTTCTTGACCCCCTCATAATCTGTTCTGCCAACCCGCGCCCATCGCCAGTTTGCATCTCCCACCGCATCGCCGGCCTTGGCTTCTCGACTGCCGCGATCTCCTCTTTCCCCCCCTTCCTCCCGCCGTCGGCATCGCCTCTCCCTCCTCTTCCTTCCCCGCGCATCTACAAACATTTATCGGATCATCGCTTTTCTTCGCTCTTCTGACGCGCGCGCGGACTCTCCGTCCTCCTTCAGCCTCAGGCTTCGTCCAGTGGCGCCGGTTCTGGTATCACCGTCACGCCATTTGTCACGCACCCGTTTCCGCGCTCTTCCCATCATCGCTTTTCGCTCTGAAAGGGTTTGCTGTCGCGACTTCATTCTCTTCATCCACGACTCGCCGCGTTGATTATCGCCCGACCACGATCTTTTTGGCCCTTTTCCCCCGTCTTGCCTGTCTCGTCGCATCCCCAGCCACGATTCAGAGCCTCGGAACCGCGACGTTGCCGAAACCCACGCACCGACACCTTGTCATCGCCTTCTATCCTGCACGACACGCATTCGCTGCTCCTACATTCATCGCATCGACTGGTCGCTGCCCACGCTTTCGTTTGACTTGTTCCCATTGGCGCATGTGCATGCAATAGCATCTAGCACATTCGTCGACATCCGCTGTCTGTGGATAGCCGACTTGCTCGTCAAGCTATGATGGCCACGAGTATGGGCCCCAACTTTCAGGGCCATCCAGCCGGCATGGGACACCCAGGTGTACCTGGTCATCCCGTCGGCCCCGGCATGAACGCGAATGGTGGACAGCCAGGCACGCCTGGTGGTGGTATGCCCCATCAGTTTGCGGGCGGTCCCATGGGTGGTGGTAACCCGGGTGGCATGAACCCGGCCATGATGTCCGCCATGCAACACGGCGGAAATCCCAATATTCCGAATGCTTTCCAGCACTTGAGTCCTGCCCAGCAGCAGATACTCCAGCAACAGCAGCTACAAAGCCAATGTCCGTCTTGTCGCTCCTCTCCAAACTCCGTTCCCCAGCTAACCTTGCCCTCCTCTTTTAGTCGGCAACCCGAATGCCATGGCCCAGATGCGCCAGCAACAGGTTTTCGTCCAGCAACAGAGACAGGCTTTTATGGCTCAACAGGCCATGCAGCAGAATGGTGGCATGGCGCCTCAGGGCATGGGTGCCAACGGCATGGGTGCCAACGGTATGACTGCCAACGGTATGCCTATGAACATGCAGCTCTCCCAGCATCAGATAAATCAGCTGCGAGCGGCTGGTCGACTTAACCCGGTACGTCTTCTTTAACTGCACCCCATGCAGCGCATTCTCTGACTTGAAACAGATGGCACACCCCCAAGCCCATGCCGCCATCATGGCCCAGCAACTCGCTATGCAACAACATGCCCAACAAAACCAGATGCAACAACAGGGTGGACCTACTGCGCAGCAGATGCAGATGAACGCGCAAGCATTGCAACATCTGCAACAACAACAAGCTCAGCAACAGCAAGGTGGTCCCAATGGGCAGGGCCAGATGGGCCCCAACGGACAAGGCCAACAAGGCCAACAAGGGCAGCAAGGGCAGCAGGGCCAGCAAGGTCAACAACCAGGCCAACAGGGTCAACAGCCCCAAGGCCAGGGCCAACCTGGTCAAGCCCAAGCCCAAGCACAAGCCCAGGCCCAAGCCCAGCAGGCTCAGGCCCAGGCTGCTCAGCAGGCTGCTCAGCAGGCGGCTGGTCAAGCCCAGCAGCGCCAGCACACGCCGGCTCAGGGCTCGCAGGCCGGTACTCCCGCACCGACTGGCCAGCAGACGCCCCAGCAAACGCCTGCACCCGGACCAGCCACGGCGCAAACGCCGCAGTCCCAACCGCAGCAACAAAATCCTGGCCAGCCGCAGCAGGGCCAACAACAACATCCCGGCCAGCAGCAGCCTCAGCAACAGGCACAGCAGCAGAACGCCATGATGTCGCAACAGCAGATTGCTGCCCAACAGCAGATGATGACCAATAGCATCTACCAGCACCAACGCCGAGAGCATCTCAAAACACAGTGCCTCGTGAGACTATCCCAGCTGAGCGAGCACCTGAGCGGTTATCCTGGAGCCCGAAGCAGAGATGACCTAGGCTACTGGAACGGCCTGGTTGCGCGCTTCTTCTCGACATCCGCCACTTTCCGCCACACTCTCCCGAGCGCCGAAGGCGACGATACCGGCCCCCGCCAATACGATATTACCTTCCCAGCCATTGCCCGATACTTCCATACCCACTTTGGTAGCGGTGTAAAGTCAATGCAGTTGACACTCGGCCAGGGCACGGCTGACAGAGCTCTGCCTGGTGATGGGTACCTTATCGAAAACCCCAAGGCCAGCCTGATCTACTGGTTCGAGACCGGGTCCCACCTCGTATCGAGTGGCAACCTGCGAGTCCAGTTCGACAACGAGCAAAAGATGGAGCTGTTTGAATTCCTGGCCACCAGCCACGAGGAATTCATTGCCCGCAAGCAGGTCATTGATGCTGCCAAGCCGGCGCATGTCTGGATGAAGGAGTGGCACAAGGTCAACTCGACCGACAGCAAGCAGTCTCCCGAAATGTCCAAGAAGGGCAAAGGAAAGCAGCTCAAGTCGCCGCAGCGAGAGCCC
The DNA here is from genome assembly GCA_002796755.1 of Paracorniculantispora psalliotae. Lineage (NCBI taxonomy): Eukaryota > Fungi > Ascomycota > Sordariomycetes > Hypocreales > Cordycipitaceae > Paracorniculantispora > Paracorniculantispora psalliotae. The sequence goes on from PHFE01000095.1 coordinate 1,308,365, forward strand.
CCCGAGGTCCTCAACGATCTACCCGATTCCGCCGTCAACAGACAGGGTGTCACGGAAGCGGTCTATCAGTTCCTGGAGATAGTAGAAGTCATGGGCCAGATGAACCCGCTGTTTAACTTCACCCACACCAACCCTGGTCTCGGCCCCTACGCCGCCCTGGATCAATATGTATCGACATACATCAACGCTGCTCCTGGACAGATGAATGGCCAAGGGCCTCATGGTGCTCCGAGAACCCCCAGTTTTAGCCAGTTCCCCATGAACGCCAGCCCCGCCGCTGCCAACATGAACCTGCCCGGTTCCCCCCATGTTGGCAGCCCCGCGCCCGGCCAGATCCAAGCTCCCGGAATGCAGCTTCAGCAGAGCCAGCAGGGAACCAGCTCGAGCGGGCCGAGCGCCAACACGTCACCAGCCTCGAATAAGCGCCGACGACCCTCCGCTGTTAAGATTGAGGAGGATGGTTCCGGCGCAGGCACACCGGGGTCTCAGGTCAACGGCACCGGCAACAGAGGCAAGCCTGCCACTCCGCGCATGCCGAAACGCGTCAAGGCAAACCCTTCGTGAGGATAGCAACTTGGCACCTGCAGTGTGTCTTGTTGATATGTTTTACTTTGCATTATGCCTTGACGTTTTGGTTTCTTTTATTTCCATTTTCGGCGCGACTTATAGCATGGCGGCGACCTCTTGCTTTTTTTTGGTTTTATTTCTTCACGGAATTGCTCTAGCCTGGGGTTCTGGTGACTTTGATTTACAATGGTACATGAAGAACAGGAAAATTCTTGGGCCAATAAAAATCACATTGGGAAAGCATTGTGCTTTTTTTGTTTTTCATATTATTCGTCCGGGAGAAGGAGTTGGCCAAGATATGGTCCCGATTAATATCGTTGAAGCGGTTGGCTTTGCTGGCTCGAGATGCCTCGCCAGCGAGCTGAAGGGAAATATCTCGGCCGAAGCCTGCGAGACAACCCGGACACTACGATTATAAGACGAGGGTTTTTGAACAAGCTGTCTTTTGCGATGCGGGGTTTAAGAGGTGGCGTGGTTAAACTAAGGGTGGCAGACTGAACGAAAGAAACGAAGGAAAGAAAAAAGAAGAGCGAGCGAACGAAGCAGATGAAGTACGGCAGCATTTTGGCGCTTATTTGAATTCATTCGACTACTTGGCCTGCCCCTCTTCCACTGTTGATTATATTTTTATTACAACCATCTGGCCTGCCCCTATATTTGTTATTATTGTGTTACTTGGGTAATTGGCGTTGTTCGTTTTCTCGCACACACACCCCGATTTGCTTTATTGTTACCTGCGCTATTTTACTACGTTTGCTTGTTTCGATTCCAATATTATTACATTACTTTGTACGATATTATCAAAAAACATTGCCCATCTTTTGCATTTGATCTGACTCGATATCTGCTGAACTGTCGTGGTAATTTGGGGACTTTGGTATTTTTTGGAGACAAGACTTTTCTTCACGCGGGTATATATAGTTATATATTTATATTTATATTGATTAAAGCGAAAGCAAAATTTATTCATGTGTAAGCAATTGTGAACTACTTCTACACTATAAAGCAAAATACCGCCTACAGTTCATGATTATTCCATCATAGCACGCTGGCTGCCACGCGCTCTGCCCGGGCCAGAGATGACAAGTTGCGGTGCTCCGTCACCAGAGACACTCGGGGCTCGACTAGGGAACGGCAGACTGATTCCTGACGTTCGCGGTCGACGCACCACCGACGACGGATTGCGCGCGCGGAGTTGCCACTGGTGAAGCGGCAACTTGTACGGGCGCCTGCTCGATGGGCAGGGCGCCAGACATGCTCGGCGCTCGACTAGGAGGGGCGGATCGGTAGACCGCATTAGTAACGCCATCGGCGTGGAAGACGGATGCCGCACGGGACGATGGGGGCGGTGCGGTCGCGAGTTGTCCTTGCTCTTGCTCCTGCGCAGCATCAACTACACTCGCGACTCGACTCGGAACCGCAGATTGATTCCTCACATCATCAGCATTCCCACCTCGTAGGACAGACCTCGCGCGCGAACTCGACACAGGCAGAATCACCTCTCGTCCATGCTCTTCTTCCGCCATCACCTCCTCTTCCCAAACATCGCCCTCAACGCCGCCGCGACCGCGTTCACTTTCACTGGATTGCTCGTGAACTGCGCTCGCCGCTCGCGGTGTCAGGCTTCGACCTATCACGCATTGTTAGTCAAAATACACATTGAAATATTTCGGTAGAAGAATCGTTACCGTGTTCACTTACGGCTCTCACGCTGCCCGCCACACTCGCTCTCCGACTCGTCGTCATCTGTCCTCCACCCTCAGTCTGCACCGCCGCCGTGGCTCGCGGCACTGTGACCACAAAGACCAACCAATCCCCCAAGAGCGCCGCCTCGCCCAATCTCTCCCTCACTTCCTCCTCCTCTTCACCGCCCGTCGCGTTGCGCTCCCACACCACGGGCTTAAACAGCACCACACGCGCTTGGCCCTCGAGCTGCACGCCCGGCGCCTCTCTGCCCTTCGTCACTTTCACAACGCCGTGATATTTGGCGAGTGCTTCCCCAGAGACGAAGCCGTGCTGGGAGAGGAGATGCGCGACGGAAACGCGCAGCGCAGCGAAGGAGGACGGCGCGTGGGGCAAGTGTACATCGCTGAGGATGTAGCTGTCGGGACGGTCGAGCGCGATGATGACGACGCGCATGGATATAGGATGCTGTTCCTGCGGCGGCAGCATCTGCTGTTGCCCTTGCGGTGGTGTCTGCTGCTGCTGCTGCTGTGGTGCTGGCAATGTCTGCAGCGGCGGCCGCTGCTCGCCGACTTCGCCCAACACTCTCCCTCCGCCGTCGACGCCGCCGTGCTGCGGCCCATCCTAGGGGTACCGCGCTGCCGGCGCCCACACGGCATACACCGGCACCGCGGGCGCGGGCGCGAGCACAACGGCCTGCTGCGGTCGGACGTACGTCGTCGCGGGCGGGGGTACGATGAGCGGCATGGTCAGTACCGCGGGCCGCTGCTGCTGGAGTGTGTAGAACACGCGCGGCGGCGGCGGCGGCGGCGGCGGCGGCTGGACAAAGACGGGCTGTGCGGCGGCAAAGATGGGCGGCGGAAAGTAGTACGGCATGATGATGGCGGGACGCAGCTGTCTCGTCCTCGTTATGAATAACCAAAAGAAGAGGAAGAAGAAGAAGAAGAAGCAAATAATGTAAATGCCGCCGCTTGCTAGAAGAGAAAGAAAACAAGAAATGGGATTGGGAATGGGCGGCTGAGGTGAGTTATAAGAACGCGCCGGAGGGGCGTTGATTCACGCACGCGGGCTGGGTATGGTATCACAGCACGGAATCATGCAGCCCCAAAGAACGGTGTAGAGCGTGGTTCGAGACCAGGTCGAGGAATACGTGTGCTCCCATTTCTGTCACTTCAGCGAAGAGGAATTGTATGTTTTTGTATTTTATCAAAGGGTCAATTGAGAACGCAGCCATGGTCTTTGCAAGGAGCTCGTCTCGAAGTGTGTTTGTCACTGAACGAATTGAAGATGGAGTGGCGGTATGCGAAGAAATTGTTTATAATTGTCCCTGACTGAATTGAACATGAAGCCACGGTGTTCATAGGAATTGTTGTAATTGTGTTTGTCATTGGATGAAATGAAATGGAGCCATGATATTTGTAAAATCCCAACACCTAATGCATGTAAAAATGATATCCCAGTTTTGTCCGTCACTGAAGCTGTGTTTCCCATTCCTTTATTCGTCACGCATGAAGTCCTTTATTTTCCGTCCCTCGTTTACGCCATCCTGCATTCCCCTTTCACCAGAAATGCGCTCTTCAACAGCTGCTCATCACATGGTATCCCCCGTGGGCGCCTCGTGCTTGGCCGTGCTGCCCTTGCCGCGCCAGGTGCTGACGGCAGGGATGTTGGCCTCGTAGCGAATCTCCTCGGTGCCGTAGGCGCGGGGCGTCAGCTTGATGAGGGTGTGCAGGGGCACGTTCATCCAGGGACTCTTGGCCTGGTCCTTCTTCATGAAGTAGGCGTAGATGCAGCGCAGGACGGCCTGGTGCGTGACGATGAGAATGTCCTCGCTGCGCTCGAGCTCCATGATGATGGGCTCGAGGCGGATGACGACGTCGCGGTACGACTCGCCCGCCGGGTAGCGGTAGTTGTATTTGTCGTCGTCGCGCGCGACAAAGTCCTCGGGGTACCGGTCCTTGATCTCCTGGTAGGTGAGCCCGTCGCAGACGCCCGAATCGAGCTCGTCGAGGGCCTTCCACTGCAGCTGGTTGTAGTGGGCGGGCAGCCAGCGGGCGGTGGAAATGGTGCGTTTCAGGGTCGACGTCCATACGGTGAGCGGTCGGTCGTCCTGTCGCGTGTTAGTGGTGGCGGTTACCCTGGTATGGGAGGTGGTGTGGGAGGATCAGCACTTACGCCTACAGACTCGCGCACGAGCTCGGGTAGCTTCTTTGCGTACAGCTCGCCTCGGGGCGACAACATCGTGTCACCACCAATGCGGCCGTCAAGGTTATACAGCGATTCACCATGCTGCAGCGTGTCAGTTATAAAACAAACGTTGCGAGAGGAGCGAGGAGACGTACTCTGGACAGCCAGACCGAGCGCGGCCGAATATGCAGGTTCATGAGATAGTATACGATGCGGCTCTGTAGGTAGTCTTGGATGCGGTTGATGATGACCTGCTTGCCAATGTTCATAATCTTGAGATATGTGTAGTCGCCCTCGTCGCCGTCACCGTCAATCGTCTTGTACACCTTCTCGTACTGGCTGATGCGCCGGCGAAAATCGCTGGCGGCCTCCTCCGGGTCCTGGTCCTTGTAGTCGGGGCTGCTGGTCTTGACGTCGAGGATGTTGGCCATGATGACCTCCTCCTTGTCGCAGAGGCTCTCGACAAAAAGCACCTCGATGCCGTTGGCCTCGCAGACTTGGTGTACCCATTGGCGGCGGTCCTTTGTCGAATTGGTGGCGTCGAGGATGCCGACGATGCCGCCGGAGCGGAACCAGCGCAGCATGTCGGCGACGGCGGCCTCGGCGGCGGCGCGGCGCGTGCGCTCACCCTCGGCGTTGTTGAAGTCGAAGAAGTCGGCGGTGGGATGGGGCGCATCGCTGCGGCGGTAGTTGCCGACGTTGAAGGTCTGGGCGGGGATGGACAGCCACTGCAGGTAGCGTTGGGCTGAGGGTGTTAGCGGGTGGTGGCGCTGGGGTAGAATGAAATGCCATCATGATTGACAAGAACATGGCATTTTGCCGTTGTCTGCGTCGGGATTGCAGCAACTCACCAATCTGTGCGATATAGCTTTTGCCTCTGGCGGGCAGGCCCACCATGACGACACATATTTTGGTATCCTCGACCTGGACGCCGGTACCGTTAGCTTTTCCCGGCATGGCGGGCAATGTATATGGCAGCGGCAGTATAGGTATGTAGAGCGAAGTGTTGGCGGAGTGGTGTCTGGCGAGCGCAACGGGGTATCAAGGTTTGGCCAGCAGTACCCGTCTCGTTGGTAGAGGTGAGCAACCGCGTAGACGGACAAACGTAGTAAAGGTGTAAAAGAAGGTGAAGAAGAAAAGGCAGTGATAGAAAGTTTGGGGAGATGATATGGACAAGAAGCAGAGAAGCAGAAGAAGACGAAAGAGAAAGATGAAGAGAAGAGGAAGAAGAAAGGTTGAACCGAGGGCAGAGAACGGCTTTGTGACGGAGGAATCGATCGCGTGAGGCGGAAGCGGTCCCTCGGTTTAGGTTTTTCTGGGGCTTCCGGGGGCCGTCAGTGGGACGGGAACCTGGCAGCGGTACTGGTGTACCTGCAGTCGTCTGTTTGCTAACTTTTTTTTCTTGTCTCTTTTTACTGGCAACAACTTAAATGAGAATAGACCATCATTTAACTGCCACCAGGAATTAAAGAGAGAGAAAAGAAGAAGCAAGCATCAAGACCAGTCAAGTATACGGGCAGAGAGTTCTAGACTCTGCCCCGCCACCAGGCACCATGCCACAGTCGGCCTGCAGTAGCTCACAAAAGCTCTCGCAGCTGGCGACGGTGCCCCGCATCTGGGTTCTTGATGTCAAACGCCGTTTGGCAAACAGGCAAACGCAGCCGAAGAGCATTTCTTCTTTTGCATCATCGTGTTGCTCTGCAGATCCAAGCTGTCGATCATGGCGAATCCGACCCTTCAACATCCAAAATCTGTCATCGAATTGCCAGGCACAGCATGCTGATTGCAACTCGTCGAGCTTTGGCTGCAGTGGACCATTCTCCACGGATTCTCATCTCGTAATCGCCCACGACAAGATCCGGCCACAGTCTTTCCTCTGAACACTTCATCTTCTTTGCGTCAAACCCGGAAGAAAATCGTCAAGAAAACGTCCGAGGCCGCTCAATCCCGATTCTCTTCATCTGCCCAGAAACTTTGCCCAAAATGTGGCGCAAGTCCCGAACCGTGTCGTTCAAAAATGCAACACGTCCCATGACCGCCGCCGCGCGCCGCTGCAAGGCACCACCACCACCAAGGTCCGGGCGACCTTTCGGGGCCTGCTCCACCGCAGACAGACGCATCCCCCGTCCCGGGTCTGTCCGAGGTGTGGTGGGATGATGCGCGAGCTCGATTTTTTGGAAACCGGGCTGGCTTTTGACGGCTCTCGACGGCACTGCTTTCGTTTTCTCCGTGCAGCCAATCCCTCTCGCGTAGGGATACCGGTCGCCAATCGTCCCTGAACCTCTCCAGCTTCTTCGTCACGCCAGCGCATAGGCATCTCGCTTTGTTAAATCACAGCGCTGCCATTTCCACTTGGGCATCAGCAGCACTCACCGCTCCGCCAAACAACCCCCGTCACTCGACAGCGGGCTGGAAAAAGCTTCTAAAACAGAAAGGAAAATAAACGACACCAGGAAACCCCTGGAAGTCATCCAGGTCAGACTAACCTTGCTCATGCTGTACGTGTTGGCCCTGGCTCGGCCCGTAGGCGTCGGCGGCCCGGCAGACACTCCGGCTCTCATGGCGCCGCGGGGTTTGTGCAGGTGATGATGAAAAAAGTCCGTGATCGGGACCGGTTCCGGATCACCGTTTTATTGCTGGCCGACTTTCGGTACTGGAAGCTTCAAATACTGAAGAAAAAAGATCTCTGCTCTGCCCTTGCCGCTTTCTAGTGTAGATGTAACAAGTAAATCTCCCCGTAAGCGGGTCGGCCTGTCTTTTACTGTCAGTTCGCGACGCACCAACGAGCTGCCAGCGATTAGTACCTGTGCCTACTAATCAGCCGCCTGTATCAACATCACCGTCGCTGCCATCAATCACGTCATGAGATCGTCCGTGTACAGCAAAAAATCTATTTTCTAAAACTCAATCATCTAACAAAAACATAATCTCTGATAAAACCCTCTCTGTCGCGCAACACAGCGGCCAATATATTATACCTCCAATACCACTGCCATAATTTGTCGTCTGCCACTGCGTGCTTGCCTCTCCTCGGTTCTTACCGGGAATAGAAGCGCATCTCGGCTGCGCCCACGTCAAAGACAGCCACTACATTTTGCAAAAAGGCATCGCCCAAAATATATGGTCCTTGGCCACCGCTTGCGACAGCAATCGCGCAGTACCCCGTCAGTGGATCAACCAGGTCCTGATAAATCATGTCCGCTGGGTTGATCCAAAAGTCGACACCGGAAATGGTAATAGCAAAGCTCGGCGGGATCGAATTGCAAGGAGCAAAATACATGCCCCATTGGTAGAGGTAAACTGCGCGAGGTTGAAACGCCATGGCAATGGCCTCGGCCAGAGCTGCTCATATTAGCCAATGTTCTGATTGAGTAACCCATGTTTACTTACGAGGAGGGAGGTACATCATTGTGGTACCCGTGTCAACAATGAAGGGATATCTGGTCGTGTCTGTGGTCTGGCCCCAGCGCACGCCATCTGGGATGATAGTGTAAAACGAATACTTCCATGCAGTTTCCGCTTGGTTGATAAGATTTGCCTAAACAGTCAGATACTGAGATGTGATGGAAGTAGTATATGAATTCTTACCACAATAAGGTCCGTCGAGGCAGATACACTACGCTGCCAGTCAATGGGAGGAAGACCACCCCAGGCGAGCACGCCGTCAGAAGAGTTCTTGGAAAGGGCAACACTGAAGAGCGGATCAAGGCCACCTTGAATGATCGCATTGGTGAGGAAAGGAGTGTAAGTGATGGCGTTCCAAGCGGCCTCGTCTCCAATAGCACCGTAGTAGGCACTGGTGATGGATGGGTACGCAAGACCCAGGATTCCGACAGTGGCATTGTTGCCTCGCCAGTACGTGCTGTTGGCGAGACCAACTTGCTGCTTCGAGACTGTAACTCCTCCACAGCTGAGCTCAGAGTAGCCCATGGGACCAGAGATCTTCTCGCCAGAGCCGTATTTCAAGAAAAAGTGCAGCTCATCGATGGCTCCTCCACCAAAATCGTCCACCAAGTTCGAGCCAAAGCCACAGGCGGCCTGGTCATGGGCGTTGCCGACGCTGTCGACGCACTCGAAATCCGATTTTGCGGCCCAGGTATCCGAGCTGCCCGTGTCGAACAGGAGCCAGACAGGCTTGCCATCCCAGCCGCACTGAATAGCATACTGCGTAGCGTAGGCACCTACGGCCGAGATGTTCTGGAAACTTTGCTTGACCGTGCCAGGCGTGGCACGAAGAGCTCGTCCGAGGGCAGAGATGGTGCCGCGTTTTCCTTTCTTGCCTCCGACGTTCTTGAGACGGGAGAAGCGAGGAGTCGGTCGATCAGGTTTGGCCAGGGAAATCGCCTTGACCCGTTCAAACGTGATGCCGTTCATAGGCTGAGACAGATCCCAATCCCTAGCATGACGTTGTTCCTTGAGGCCGCTCGCGGCTACGGCCAGAGCCGAAATGATGATGCTTGCTTTCATGGTAACTGTCGTTGGTTGCTCACAGATCGGCAGTATTGACAAATATACGGTTTGAGCGAGGCAAGATATGCTACCAGCGCTCCCAAAAGTATTGTAATGATTTCAATGAAGTGAATTGAATGCGTGCTGTTATTCAAACTTGTTATGGCGGGAATAGTGTTGTGTTTATTTATGCAGCAAGAAAGAGCTGGTCGTCTGCCTCGCCTCGCCTCGCCTCTGCCCCTTGGTGGCCTGGTTTGGCCGGGCAGCCGCGTCGTTTGCCAGCTGGCAAGCAGCGGCCGGTCCAACACGGATCCTGTTTCCAGATGACAAGAGAGGCAAACCTTGGCAGGAACAATATCGCCTTTTTCGCTCCTTCATTAGGACTGGGCAATTGTCATTTCGCAATTTGTCTGGCATGTTTGGTATAGACGAGTCCTCGGGGCACATCCGCTGAGCTGATATTACACAACAGGAGATTCGACGGCCACACGCAGTTCTACGCAGACCGATGAAAGAAAGGGTTTGCTCTCGCCGTAGGACCGTTGCCATTTGTCGTACCGCCTGCAGACGAATTTCGCAAGATGGGGCCGATGGGGCCGATGTCGAATTAATGCAGTCGTCGAACTGTGCCGGTCTGCGATAATTACAAGTCAACGAGGCCACCACGCGCGATTCAAGTCTGTACTATCTCAAATTGTATTACCAATGCCGAGTCCAAGATTGACGTGCACAAGCGAATTGGTACAGCGCTGCCCCAAATCCGTTCAAAAGGGGAACCACCGAATCGCGTCGAATACTGCGTACCATCGCCTATTCCCAACAGAGCAGCACTCGGCCACGAGTTCGTCACTGAGATGGATTACGGTCTTCATGCCAAGCACGAAACGGTTTATTCAGTGTAGCACGGGCTGTGTCCTTCATTTGCGCCCACCACTTTAGTGTTCGTTTGCCAAACCTGGGATGTCCGTCACGGTGATGCTCCGCCACGCAGTCTCCATTGCTAGGCACACAATAATGCCCTCCTGTTTGATCTTGGCTCAGCTTGGTGTTTACTTTGCCGAAATCAGTGCAACATCCAGAACACGTGCTGAGCATCGTACGGGTGCTGCAGCTGCTTACTTGCAGTCTTTTGCTAAACGAAGGTATGAAAAGTGATGTTTCAACTTCTGAATTATTAATTACAAACAGCCATAGTTAAAGACCTTTATGTCTGTGACACGATTGCTACCAGCCGCTAAAAGCATGCTAAGCTAGTCATATCACGTAACTTTAGGCCAGCTGTAGTAATCCGGTTTCTACGGGTGGCCCGGGTCGAATGCACAGTTGTTGGAATCACAAGGATTATTACGATGCATATTACAGGTTAGTTTCTACTGTAGTTTTTATTAAGGTTAATTAAATCTTCCGGTGCTTGAGGCCCCGTGGCAGCGCCCTGTGGCAGTCTTCAAGTGATCAAGGTGCTCTACTTACTGTGGAATCATGCACTGGCATCATTAATTTCGCTTAGACACAAGGTAAATTACATTACACATATCCTATGATTCGGTTTTTTTTTCTCGTTGCCTCTTTGTTGAGAGGCATACAGCATGACAGTGATTAGTGCTCATTCAGTAACTCGCATGGGTGTCGCACGTAACATCAATTTGACCATCTTGCCGCCTTGCCAATGTTTAATAGTATAGTGTAGCTGCTCGAAATACCTGTATTCGGCAACTGCAGAGCACTGATACTCATTTCCCTCAGTAAGGAAATGCCGCCGGTCCAAATCGCTTAGCCTACTACTTGTCCCGTTGAGAGACGTCGATGAGAAAAGGCAGACTTCATGCCACTCAGCCACTGGATGGATACCTGCGCGTCGACGAATGCTTGGACAGTCAACATGAACTTCATACTGCCCAAAGTCATATTTCTCCCAATAAAGAACCCTTTAGCGTTAACCAGACACTGCAGAAGGTGTCGTTAGAGAAATGCCCGGCGGCGTCCAAACATGTTTGACGCAAGAATTGGCCCCGCCCATCGTCATTCTGCCTTGCCCCGCATCTTGTTCAACAACTGGACAGCGGACGGTTGAAGAAAACAGCGCCCTTGACTGCAAAGTTGCTTCTCCATATGCGGGATGGAATTGCAAGCAACTGGCTCAGCGAATATTCGCAATATTTCCATCGCCAATCTCTCGGGATATAAGCAAGGGCGGCGCGCAGTAGAGACGCTGAAGGACGAGATTGCTGCACGTTCCCGCGCATTAGAAGCAAAGGACGACTTTACAAATGCGGCATGTGCGAAGCGGCGAGATCATCTTGGCGTGGGAGCCTCCTTTAATTTGGACACAGGTTCCAGCGGACACTCGTTTTCGTCATTCTCTCTACCATCTGCCGAAACTGATGGCGCACAAGCGGACGTGGAGGGGCAGCAACAGTCCCAAGCAGGGCCGCTAACCGTCAACGTTGTTACTTGCCCTGAGCGAGGGTCGTCTCCTCACGATGCAGTGGCTACTCGAGTCACCGACTCAATTCTGATGGTGGTTGGTGTGGACGACTACACAACATCACCCCTCTTCCCCGACACTGTTCGAGCAGCAGTACGAGAAGCATGCAAACCAGTCATTTTCCTGGACCGAATTGATGAAGTCCTGTTCATGAAGACAGGCAATCTGCAACCAGAGGACCTGTGTAACGCCTTTTGCCAGACAATCGTTAAAACCAACAGAATCACCCATGATTGCCCTGGTCGGCCATCAAATATTGCTCTTCACGTCGATCCTCGAGACAACACGGTACTTTTTGGCAGCACTGCGGCGGGGTGGGGATTCAGTATCAACCAGTTTGCTGAGATGCAACCTGCGGAACCTTCTGTCGAGAACGATGAGCTACGACAGAACCTATGGGTATGTACAGTTTTGACTGCCGCTTACTTCTTGCCTCGAAGCACCATTATTTTAAGCAAAGTCTGTACGGAAATTGAACCAGTCTAATATTGATTTACATTAGGAAGGTTTCATGCCTGAAATTTCAACGCAGACAGAGGAGCTGAGCGTGCAGGGTCTACGACGTGCCTTCAATAAGCTCATCATCGCGCCAATCTTCGAGATTCGCGCCGCTGTCTTCTCCAGCCCTGCTGATCCGAAGCCGTTGGAAACTATCCTCGAAAGGTTGGGTGTCACGCTTCGAGAAGAGGATGCATCGAAACATGGCCAAGAGCTCTTCAACATCATAATGAGGGCTTACCTGCCAATTGGAAGGGTACTGGAGAGTGCGATCCGCCAAATGCCATCCCCCCTGGAAGCTCAGAGCTACCGAACAGCTTGTCTTTACAGCGGTCCCTCGGCAGACGGCCCTGGCATGAGCATGATGCAATGTGAGCGCGAGGCACCTCTTCTGATGTATGCCACTCACTTCGTCCTCGCCAAGGAGTCGAAGGAGAAACTATATCTGTTTGGGCGCATCTTTGCGGGCACAATATCTGCTGGCGAAGATGTTGGCATTCAAGAACCGTCCCAAGTGTATTGGTCACATTCTACAACCGGCAAAAAGACCGTCGCTGGCGTGTTCACAATCGCCCCTGGAGAAAACAACACCATCAAGCCAGTTGTTAAAGCATCAGCCGGTGACCTGGTCTTCCTTTCCGGCCTGGATACATTCATGCAGAGATCGGGAACCATCTCCACAGGTCCCCAGACACGCCGAATTCGGGATTTGTATTTTCCCCGTCCTACCATACAGTACAAGATTCAAGCCCAAAATTCAGAAAAGCCTCCCAGGCTCGCGGCGGGTTTCGATTTTCTTTGCAAGACAGATCTGCTTTTCGAGTCATGTACTACATCAAATGGCTCGAATCTTGTCTTCGGGTTTGATACAGACGATGTTGAGGCCAACTTGAACTTTCTACGGAGCTTCGCGGATGATCTATTGGTTGTTGATGGACCTCGTCCCACGTACCAAGAGACCATCACTGCCGCGTCAAGTCAAATAGCGCTCTCCAAGAGCCCAAACAAGCACAACCGCTTCTACGCCTCAGCCGCGCCTCTTGACGAAGATGTCACATCGGCGATTGAGGCAGGCATCATAACCCCCATGCAGGATCACAAGGCGCGAGCAGAGATGCTGCGTCGTGACTTTTCCTGGGAGGAGAACGCGGCGCGGAAGATCTGGGGATTTGGCCCTGCCGGCACAGGCCCCAATGTGGTCGTGGACGAAACGAGAGCCGTCCAGTTTCTGTTTGAGATTCGAGATTCCTTCCTGGCTGGATTTCAGTGGGCTTCGGCGGAGGGACCACTGATAGGCGCGCGACTGCACGGCGTGAGACTCAATATACGGGACGTGATGATGTTCAGCGATGCTATCCATCGGGGCTCGGGGCAGGTTATGCCGCCCGTGCGGCGAGTAACATTTGCGTCTATTCTGTTGGCAAAGCCAATACTGGTGGAACCAAAGTATTTCATCCACATGCAAGTGTCGAAACAACATGTTGCCAAGGTCCACAACGCCATCAGTGAAATGGGATGTGCCTTCTGTCCTGGCTCTGCCCAAGTGGAACACTTATTAGGCACCATTTGGGAGACGGCCATCATTCAAGCAAACGTGCCCCTCGCGGGCAGACTCAGAGTCGAGGGTTTTCTTCGGCAAGAGACGGATTTACTTCCGCATGTGTCGATTGCAATTGTGCAAGTGGGCTGGCAAGCAGCCGCTGACGGTGATCCCTTGGACACCACCTCACCAGCTGGCAGGCTCTTGCGCGAGCTGCGAAAAGAAAATGACTTGCCACCTGAGATTGACATAAAGCTTGTAAGTACACCTCGACAGGCATAAGATAGAACTGGCCAGCTAACCTCTAGGAGTACCTCGATAGGCTGTAGATGTAGCAACAGTACTGAGTCACACGGGGCTAGAGCGAGACTGTACCAATAAATCCTGAAGCATGATACATATTTTACCAGCAATTACCAATTATATACTGATACTCAATGGGGAAGTAAGTCAAGAAAACGATATTGTAAATAATAAAAAACCCTCTATAAAAACGTACATGATAAGAAACTCGGTTTTTGACTCACCGTGGCCTTTTAGGTGTGTGACCAAAGAATCAATACTTGAAAAACATTTCCGTTGATAAGAAAGAAAACCCATCGGGAGCTGAGCTCCCAGGACCACATGAAGCTCATCTCGGTAACCCGCAAATCCAACCGGCGCAGGGGGTTGAATGCCGCCTCGCCCCACCACGGGGCCGATCACTGTGCCTCGGCTACATTGTCGTTCCTGACAGTAAAGCGTGTTTCGACATTCCATCATCTCGATTCCGATTTGATATATTCTTTCCCTTGTCTTTTCTTTCCTTTTTTCAAATCTTGCCTGTGTTGCTACTCCGGAGACCTAGCTACTCTGTGATACTCTGCGTCCGGAGCTCTCGGCTACTTGCACATAGCCGGACACACGGCGCAACTTGCAAACGTTCAGAAGTGGTCGTCACGAATCCTGGAGAATAATCATGTCGCGTGTCACTACGCAAGGCACAACGCCTGCCAATCCGCTGGGGTTTATGCAGCGGCTGAGCCCGACCGTCTCCTTGTCCGAGCCTACGCCGGGCACGGTGACCGCCGGGAATGGCGGCAACCAAGCTGATCCGGAGCTCATCCTGCTGTCGACGTGGATGGGTGCCAAAGAGAGCCACATTGCCAAGTACGTCCAAGAGTACCGCGCCCGATTCCCGACATCGCGGATTCTCGCGGCGCAATGTCCCTTTACGCACGTCGTCATGCCGTTCCTCTCCTTCTCGCAGATCCGCCCCGCCGTGCCCATCTTCAAAGCCCTCATCGAGTCCGAATCCAAGCGCAGCGTCAAAGACGACAGCAGCAGCATCCTGACCGGCCGCGCGCCCACGACGCCGCGGGTGCTCATCCACGCCTTCTCCAACGGCGGCATCAGCACCACCATGTTCCTCTACGGCGCGCTGAAGCGCTCCCTCGGCGGGCGCTTCACCCTGCCGCCGCACGTGCTCCTCCTCGACGGCTGCCCAGGCACGTTCCGGTGGCGCAACACGGCGCGCGCCATCATGCAGGTCCTCCCGCGCTGGTCGTCGCCGTTTGTGCACGCGATCCTCTTCTCCGTGTGGCTCATCTACCGCGTCGTGCCGCTGCTGCAGCCGCGCCAGAACATCAACACGCGCGCGATCCGCAACCCCAGCTTGCAGGCGTCCGAGGTCCGCCGCACGTACCTGTACGGCAGCGAGGATAAGATGATCCCGCCGGGCGACGTCGAGCGCGAGGCGGGGCTGGCGGCGGACAGCGGCTTCCAGGTGCGCCTGGAACGCTTCGAGGGGGCCACGCACGTGGCGATCCCCAAGACGCACCATGCGCAGTACTGGCGCGTGGTGCAGGAGTCGTGGTACGGCGAGGAGCCGGCGACGCTGTCGCATATTGTGGTGCAGGGCGACGGTGACGACCGCGGCCTGGCGGCGGAGATGAGCTCTGAGACGGTCGCCAAGGACATCAGCCTCGTCGACAACGAAAAGCCGATTTCGGAAGAAGCGCGCATCTTGGCAGAGGACCTCCGACACGACGGGCAGGACGCTGTGCAGGCCGTTGCAAAGACTGCGCAGCAAGCATCTGAGAATGCCGAGTCCTTGCTCCAGAGCGCGGAAAGCACAGCGCAAGCCACCAAGGAGAAAGCTCAAGACCTCGTACGGGACGCACCGTCCAAGGTGAAAGACATCAAGACGGACGTCGACGCCACCATTGAGCAGGGCCAGGCCAAGCTGCAGCAGCTCACCTCCAACGCCGGCGGCGCAGCCAAGGAGATTGACATCACTTCCAAACGCAAGAGTCTAAGCAAAGAGGTCAACACCGTTGTCGAGGATCTCAAGGCCAACGCCGCGCACACTCTCCAAGAAGCCGAAGCAACCGCGAAGCAGGCCGAGCAGACTGTCGCCAAGCCGGCGATCTCTACCGCGGAGAATTCGGGTCCTGCCCTGCAAGACGACGCGGCGCGCAAGGGCAAGTACGCGGAGCGGCCCCGGACACCCGACGCCGGCACCGCGCTGCAGGCCGCCTTGGCCGCGGTGTCGTCGAGCCCCGACGCCGGCAAGCGCAGCAAGAAGAGCAAGAGCAAGAGCGGATCTAGCGTGGAGGATCTGGCGGCGCAGTTCGGTGGCACCGTCGACAAGAGCACGACCAAGGTGCCCAAGACCAAGGATGCGTCGCCGGTAGAAGCCGCGACGACGGTCGAGGACTCGGTCGTGCTGGTCGATAAGCCGATCGAGTTGACGGACGACAGCAAGGTCAAGAAGGAGGAGATCAAGAAGGAGGAGGTTAAGACGGAGACGTCGTCGCAGACGTCTAGCCAGCCTAATAAGCCGACTGGCAGCAGCAAGTCGAAGAAGACGAAGAAGAATGGTAAAAAGTAAAAGAATTTGTTCGTGATGGGCAGACCTCTTATGCGCGAGCTCCTCATTGTATATTATTGGATAGACGGAACCGCTGGGTTTGTAGCATATGCATTACTCTCATCTAGGTCAGGCAGGATGCTTGTCATCTTGGGCATTCACATATGACTATTAGAGGTTTTCAGTTCATTTTTTATGATTGGTATCATATGAATATATTAACATTTAAAAAAGCCAGTCAGTTGCACCAGAACGCTGGGGCGCGAAAGTGTGAACAAGGTCCTCGTTTTTTTGAGCAACGCCCATCCACAAAAACTAAAATAAAAACGCAAAATTGGTTTTCCATCAAGTCCGTTGACACCGTCAACATAGGACGAGAACATAAGTATATATATATACAGGTAGAAATGCCAGACATGCTCAATGCCAGAAAAATAAATCCCGAAAATTGCCCACATAAAATTTTCCCACATCAAGTGCTGTTCTTTTGGCCTCCCAAAGACCAGTTCGATAGTAGGTATCGATGCGATTCGAGCGTGTCCCAGGATAGTATATTTTATGACGTGTCGAGGAATATCGTCCAGAATGAGAAAAAGAAGAAATCATGCCGATAAGAGACGTCCGATATGCTTCGCCTGATGAATTGAGAGAAAAAAATGAAAAAACTCCGCATGCCGTCCGAATATGAGCACAATTGCGTCCGTGATGATGATAAAAAAGTCGCTAAACCCAAAAACAGATGCACCAAAACACACCAATGCTCATTTTCTGTCGAGGTATAAAAAAAGGTCGTAAAAGTCGTTGAAGAATGGAGATTGAGATCGGTTTGGCGGCTCAGGTTCCGCGCTCATCCGCACAGCTTAGCGGGCTTTGGGCTCCAATCTGTGCGGGTTCGTTGTATATTGTGGGAAGAGGAGGGTATAAATTTTATTGTCAGGGCCAAGGAGGTGGCGCTCATGTCCGTTGTCTTTTGGAATGCGATGAGCTTGAATCCTTGGCGCTGCGCTTCCACTCGGTCCTTTGTGGCGACTCGTAGAGGCCGACGCCGCCGAGCCCTTCGTCTTCCAGGGCGCAGCGCTCGCATTCTTGGTCGAATTTATGTTGCTCAATGTTGACGCCGGTAGAACAATCGCCAATAGCGCCGTTGTTCTTGGCTTCTAAACAGGAGAGGGCCTGGGAAAGATCTTCCCAGGTGTTCGCCTCGCCACATTTGGTGCAGGTGCCGGCAAATACCATCATTCGACACATGATGGGCAGATGTGATGGGCAGCTAAGTGCTGTCGAAAGGTAGGACGGTGTAATGATTTATCCCGAGATGACGACTGCAGGTGCGCTGCGTGCATGAGCCGGTTTCAGGATGGTCGATCTGTGGACGGCGGGCCGTCGAGGGTTGAACTGTGCAACGCGAGTACGAGAAGCGTGTCGACTAATTGCAAGAACAAATTGCAGCGATCGATTCAGCGCGACGATGCGATGAGAATAGTCGGGTGTCGCAAGTGATTAATGGCTCTTGCGTCGAAACCGATAGCGTTCGGGGATGGCCTTGGGTGGTGGCGTGGTGTGTGGATGTGGACGTGTCGAGATGTCGAGCGAATAGACCAGATGCGCCGAGTGGGCGATGGTGGAATTCAAGTAGAAAAGAAGAGTGGGAGAAATTCGTGAAGACAAGCTGATTCGTGTCTCGAGTGCCTGCGAGCGCAAGACAAAAAGAAGAGACAGATGAAGACGACAAGAAATAGGATGAGATGAGAGTAGCAACTAGTGGTGGTGGGGGACGGATGACGAAGAGGCGAACGACTCTGCGCAATGCGTGCTGATGTCTGTCTGTCTGTCTTTTCTGTTTCGGAGCAAGAGAGCAGGCTCAAGGTTTATAAAGCCGACCGTGGTCACACGAGCAGCGGCGCGGGCGAGGAGAAGTGTATAGTATCGCGGTAGAGAAGCGGGTAGAATCAATGCCGAGAAGATTGATGATGGATGGGATGTTTTGAAGAGGAAGATGGGGAATACGAAACGGTTTGGTGTGGTTGACGAAGAAGACCGGGGGGTGGGAACGGCAGCAGCAAGGGAAAAGTAGGACAAGGACAAGCCTGGATGAAGAGGGCGAGAGATGAGAGAGGTCGCAGAACGAGGGACGAGGAGGGCGTGGACAGAAGAGATGATGGATGAGAGGAAGAGGAGGAGGAGGGGTAGGTACAGCACTGAGGTACCCTTTCTAGGGGGGTGTGTTGAGTGAGTCCAGGCCTGGAAGGGTCATTTCGGGGTGCTGCAGGTGCTGAAGAGATTTGCTACGGGGCTTGACTGTGCTGGAATTCAACTACTGATGCCCTGTATCTTACCAAGGTGCCAGGCTACAACCTGAACGAGGTACCAGATGGCGCCATTCGCGGCTGCAGAGGCATGATATAATAAAATAAAAGAGACTAGGGCCATTAAGCAGCATCATATAATGTCTGCGCAAGTTTCTGCAATTTTACAACTTGCCTGCAGTTCTTGGTCTCTGCCATTAATCACAGCCTCAAGGTACTGTAGCTCACGTCCCTACCTAGGTATTCGCCCACACTTCGCCCAACTCCTCCTCAACATCCACACCCACCACCACCCACAATCCTCCCACATCATCTCGTCCTTTTCCCTGTCCGTGTCATCTGTCACCTTTTTATCCAACACTCTACACGACTTCGTGGCATGGCCCTGCGTTTGCTGTGTCCTGTGTGCTCTCGGCCGCCTGCATCCACGCTGACACGATGCTGCAACAACAAAATCCTTCCCTCGTTTGTTGTCTCAAGCCGCACTGCATGCAACGGCAGGCGCGGGCGGCGGCGTCTCGATTTCAATCAACTCTGTCGCTTCTCATTTTACATCACAAGCCACTTTGTAGGTACAGTTGTACACAGGTCCAGAGAAGACTGGCTCGCTCGAGTCCCCGCCACTAATATTGATGCGGGCACACTAACTGCGTCGCCGAAAGCCTATTGTCTGAGATGCGAGACGCGTGAGAAACAGCTGTCCTTTTCCAGAAGCACTCAAGAAAAGAAAAGAATCTATCACATTCTTCATGGATCCCTTCATCAACATTGATCCCCATTGGCAATCCACCTCATCATCTAATAGTCCCGCCGTTCCACATCGCGAACCACATGCATCCCCCATCTCGACTGGCCGTTTTGCAACTATGGGCCGCCCAGCATGGATACTACGCCTGGCAGCTCAGTTTCCAGCGCGCGAACCGTGCTAGGACCTGCTCTGGCAATCTCTCACTGCCTGCTGATGGCGCTGCCAATGCTCACTTGCCCAGCTAAACAGGGCCAGTCGACACTAAAAAACGAACCAGCGCTGGCCCGCTCCGGCACTTCCGCCACCAAGCCCACGTTGGGCTACCCACCGAGGCCCTCCACTCCTTT
>PHFE01000095.1:1333488-1370084 GCA_002796755.1 Paracorniculantispora psalliotae
GCCGCCGCCGGGCGCATCAGTGCGGCTGTCGCTGTCGACGATTTCGAGGATAAAGTCCTTGGCGCGGGCCGTGGCCGACGGGGTGCCAATCAGGTTGACGGGGCGCAGGCCGTTGACGCTCTTAGACTCGTGCACAATGTTGATGTGGCAGCCGGAGCGCTCCTGGAGATCGCGAATCGTCTCGCCGCCGCGGCCAATGATGAGGCCGACGGTGCGGTCGGGGACCATGATTTGCATGTGGTCCTCGCCGTCGCGCAGGCCGGCGGCGGCAGCCTGGCCCTCGCGGGCCTTTTCTTCCGCCCGGTTCAGCGCACCCATGCCACTGTCCTCGATGATGCGGTTAATGGCATCCTTGACTTCGGCGCGGCGCGGAGCAGGGCCGGTGATTCTGCACTGGCGGAAGGGACCGCCGTCGCTGGAAGAGAGGAATTGCACGCGGCAGCCCGACTCGCCCTCGATTCTGCGCAGGTTCTCGCCGTTGCGGCCGATGATGAGGCCGACAAGACTCGACTCGATTTGAATTGTCTCAGAATTCTCATCGCCACCGCCTCCAGCGCCAGAGCGGAGAGGCGAACGGTCGCGCCCCTTGCCGCCGCGGGGGGAGTGTCTACCGCGGCCAGGCGGGGACCACGAGCGGTCTCGGCCGCCATACTCGCGACCGTGGCCGCCGCGACGGTCATTGTGGTGATCACGTTGGGGTGATCTCGATCGAGAGCGTCTGTAGGGTCGATCGTTGTTTCCGGATTCCGCGCCATACACGATGGGCTGGTCGTACGAGGCGACGCCCTTGGCAGCGGCAAAGGCACGGGCCTTGGACAGCACATCATCGAAGCTCATGGTGCCCGAGTTGACAGGACGAATGGCACTCAGGTCGACACTGCCAGAGGCAGCTGGGGCAGGCAGGCCCTGCTGAGCAGGAGCGCCGTAGCCGCCCGCGGCGGGAGGGCTCTGGTAACCACCATGGGGTGCGCCTGGGGGAGCATACGACTGGCCTGGTGCTCCCGGGGGAGTTTGTGTAGGTGTGGTGCCGGCAGGCCGTTGAGCGGCTGGAAGCAGAGAAGAGAAATCACGGTCAGCATGTAGACAGGCACTGTGGCGCATCGGTATAGTCTCACCAAGAGCCGCAAGGATACTTTGAATATCAGGCTGGGGTTCGGCCATTATTGCGGAAATTGCAGTCTTTGTTTCAAATGCGACGAGTAAGAGGGAGAAAGAGGTGCACGCGCAGAAGAGTGTGGACGAGGAAACGAGCGGCAAACTAGTAGTGTACGACTGAAGCAAATGTCATGCAGGTTCACACAAGCAGCACAAGTCAAAAGATCGATTGGCCTCGAGCACGGGGACGCCTTTGGAATATACAACGAATGGCGAGACAGACGAGTAGCGACGACGTTGGAGCACGCGATAAATTCTAGTCAAATACGTCCAAACAAGGGAGAGGAGTAGATGCGATCAAACGCGCCAGCGGCCAGAGAGAAAAACGGGCTAGGTCACGTATGTACTAATCGTGCGCAGCGGCGAGTCTTGTGGCGAGAACGGCGGAGAGAATGTAAAGAAAGATGTCCGTCAGCTATGACGCCGGCGATTCGAACGGGCGTCTCGCAACGAAAAAAGGGAAGTTCGGGTTCGTTCGTGGTCGTGTGGTTGAAGAAGAGAAGAGGTTTGTGCAGGGCAGAAAGAGGGCTGCGACTGGGGCTACCTTCGTGGGGTGAATGGAATTTTCGATGCAGAAAATGGCAATGTGACCGCTTTCGGAAGAATAATGTGCCGGCGCAAGTGGTGGAGGTGACGGTGGATGTATCTTTTTGCGGGGAATCGTGGTAAAAGATACATGGCAATGGGATGAACCATTGTGGCACTGAAAGGACAGCTGATGCGGTTGATGGACTGATGGCTGTGGTGTTTTCTTTGCGAGTGGGGAAACTAATTAAATGAACGAGTGAAAGACGAGAATCCATTGTCTAGTTGCTTGTAGCAGTGCTCTTTATAGTACATCAGAATATTATGCAGACGATGAACATGGATGTCAACATCGGATCAAGATGTCTGGGGTCTTCATCCAGTGGTCTTGAGTCCCATTATTGAAAGAATATTCGCCATTTAGTTGCCCATTTCATTTTAATCTTATTTTTGTTTGTACGGCTATCCTGACATGCACTTTGCCCACAGTCAAGGCACGTCACTCGTTGAGAGACCTGGCTTGCCGTTTTGGGCAGCACAGTCACCTCTCCTCGCCTCTGAGCCAATCACTGCACCATGCGGGTTCACCACAACGGGCGACTTGAAGCCGAGCACTGAGCCTCCGCCGTAGCTCTCGTCGCTCCGACTTGAATCTTTAGAATTTTTGACTTGTCGCGTTGTTTGAGGACCTGAAATGCGATCGTGGTGATTCCGAACTGCTCAGGTTCGGGTGCCAAGACGGGCATACCAGGGCTTGAGCAGTGTGATACTTTTCCACTTTCCAGAGTAAGAATTAGTATGGAACAAGCATCTCAAATCGGCATTGGGGGACCTCGTTCATCGGACAATGCCCTTGACGACAGCCAATAAGTGGCTCCTGCCAGGCCCGTGAGAGCAAGAATGGCCCCGGTGCGACAGCCGGGTCGCGATGGGCAGTCGCGCAATAAAGACGCTGTAAAGTGCATGTACTATTTTCGCCATTAGCGAAATTCTCTTTCATATTGCCTCTTCTGCAACCTTAAATGTAATTATCCTGTCAGCTCGGAGGTGTCGTCTTGACCGCTGCAACAACCTCTACTTACAACAACGCTCTCTCCTCGAAACTTCCTATATATACTCCGTTACTTTTGCACTTTGTTTTTATACTCACTAGCTCCCACGACGAAACGCGCCATCTCAAATGTGTACTCACATAATTCTCGAGTACAAGTGCAAGCACTGGGCATCGCGGGGCACGACTAAGTGTAAGCGTATTGGCTGTGAGGATCGCAAGGAAGACAGGGTGCTGAGCGATGAGATTTGCTCCAAGTGCGAAGACAGGAAGAAGTGGAAGTCGGCGCGCTGGTGCGAGGAGGGATGCTGCGCTAATGGGTGCTGCTGTTGCTGCGTCGTCATGTAACGGACGGCTGGTACGTGAAGCTGTCATGGTCGGGGGTATGGCCTTTGCTAATGCGAATTACAGCCGGAGATTATACCAACGAACGATATACGACGATCGAAGCGACATTATTACACGGCATTTTTCGAATTTTATTATTTTGGCGTCATGCTTTCAGCGGCAAGCGACCGGCAACGGCGATGAAGGAAGAGATTATGACGCGCCACACCATATTACATTCTCCGTCGCGAGCCGAATATGCCGTTGCCTGGACTATTGAATCTTTTGCGACAACCCTGTTTGGCCAGGGTCCAGCACCGAACGAGACGACAACGCCACTCGGTGGCTGGTGTTATATTGCGACCACGGCAGGGGACAGAGCTGAGGACGCAGGCACGGCTTGGTATATATTCATGGGGTTATTGTTGAGTAGCGATTTTCTTTGTTTATACAGAAATTAATACAGCGATTGATTCTTCACAATGACGCAGTGCTGGTAGTCCTTGCTGCCACTTATTGTGTAGGTACGTCTCTGCCTGCGAGTCGTGGCACACTAACCAGGCTGAGCAGCTGCGGTAAACAACGGGCCTTTTGCGAGGAACAACTGCACAATTTCCAGTTAATTTAGCAGCCACTGCACTCACTGACTAACTAGTTAGCAACTAGCCGGCCGCCGTTGTTGCGACGTCGCTAGCCTTGCCCGGGAGGTTGCAGGCGTCAGCCAACCCGCAGCCTGGTTGCTTCAGCCAGCTGCAGCACTAAGAAAGCCTCACTGCAAGCCCCATTGAGGAGGGTTGCAGGGCTTGTGGCGCTATAACTCGGCCAGTTACAGCGCCGTCACTCACTAAATCCCCTAAAACCGCTCCCCAACTGCTCCCCCACCTCCGCCTCCTCCCCAGTTCTTTGCCCCATCTTGGGCTTGGCCTGCGCCATCGCCTCTGCCTCGACACACCACTAGCTCACGCATCTGGACCAGCCAGCCAACTCCAGCCAAGCCATGCCACGCGGGCGCTTCTCTCCACGGCCTGCGCTTCCGTCCTGCCTGCTTGCTTCTTGATCCTCAACATCCCAGCTCTCCTCCCTCCGTGTTGCGGCCCCGGTTGCTCCTCTTCCCTTGTCCCGCTTGTCTCTCGCGAAACAACCGTCGCAACCCGCCGTCATCATGGCCATGGCCAAAAAGGCCCGTCAAAGAATCAGCTATGGTAAGCCCGCCTGACTGCAGCCACGCTCTCCGCACCCAACAGACGCATGTCTTGGTCTCGTGTATTCTCACAGACAGCGTACCCGGTTGGCCGCTGCTGTGTATCGTGCTTCGGTGTCGCTAACAATCTGCTGCAGTTCTGGAAAATGGCAAGTCGTCGGCCGGCGGCCACCGGCTCGGCGTCAACGGTTTAGCGGTAGACTCCAACAATGGCATCCTGTACGCACACACGACTCCCCGCACGATACTGTACAACAACACCCCCTCTGACCTCATTCTAGCTACTCTGGCGGCCGAGACGGCATCGTCTGCGCCTGGGACCTCAACCTCTCGACCGAGCCTTCGACGGCAGCCACCTCTAGATTCCGCGCCCAGACCCAGGCGCACATGCACTGGATCAACGATATTACTCTCGCGCAAAACAACACAGCCGTCGTGTCAGGATCCTCGGACCTCTCCGTCAAGGTCTGGCGCCCGTACTCAGAAGAAAGCAACGTCGCGCACACCATTGGCGAGCATGCCGACTACGTCAAGTGTGTGGTCGCATCCGCCACCGATACTACCTCCAACACGGTAGTGGCTGCCGGCCTGGACCGCAAGATCTGCTGGTGGGACCTCAACGGCAAAGGCAAGTCGCTGGAAATCGATGTCAAGGGCGAGGAAATTCCTGAAAAGGGCTCCGTCTACTCCCTCGCTCTCGGTCGTAGCGTTGTCGCCAGCGGTGGTCCGGAAAAGACCATTCGTCTCCACGATCCACGCTCCGGCTCCGAGGTCTCCAAGCTCATGGGTCATCTCGGCAACATCAGATCCCTTCTCATCGACGATGCCGACGACACCATTCTCTCGGCGAGTGCCGACAAGACGATTAAGCTATGGAGCGTCCGCGGTGGGCGCTGCATGTACACCTTTACCATGCACGATGAGAGCGTATGGTCGATGTTCTCAACCGACCCCCGCCTCGGCATCTTTTACAGCTCGGATCGCAATGGTATGGTTGCCAAGACGGACGTCCGTGGCAGCTTCGACGATGTCGACAACGGCCTGAGCTTGGCTCTCGCCCAAGAACACATTGGCGTCTCCAAGGTCGTCGCGTCTCACGGTCACATCTGGACGGCCACCAACAGGTCATCCATCAACCGCTGGAGCGATTTCGATCTGGAGCAGGATCTTGAGTTACCACAAGCCCACCGTCACAAGCGTTCCGTCTCAGCCATTTCCGGCAAGTCGCGCCAAACATCGCCGCCCAACGTCAACGGCGCCAAGAAGGAAATCAACCCGCAGTCTATCCTCAAGCTTTCAAGCATGGGCATGTTCTTGCCCAGGGCTAACACCGATGGAGAGACCCTAAACGATGGTCCTTCCCGACGGCCTTCACTCATCCCAGCGCCAGAGCCTGATCACGAAATTAAGCCCATCTTTAATGCGCCTACGGAGACAATTGAAGGTCAATTCGGTCTGTTGAAACACAAGCTTCTGAACGACAGAAAGCGGGTGCTGACGTTGGATACGGCCGGTGACGTGCTGTTATGGGATCTGATACAGGTATGTCATCACAGTTGTGATTTTCTGGGTATTCGCTGACTCGACTAGTGCAAACCCGTTCAAAGCTTCGGGAAGCAGCATCTGGAGGATGTGGCAGACCTTCTCAACACAAGGGCAGCTGTGGCCCCTTGGTGCTCTGTCGACTTGAGCTCAGGTAACCTGACTGTGATTCTGGAGCCATACAACTGCTTTGACGCAGAAGTCTACGCAGATGAGCTAGATCTGGAGGAAAAGATTGAATTCCGAGAAGACCAAAGAATTAGCCTCGGGAGATGGATCTTGCGGTATCTGTTTGCCAACCTCATTGACGAGGAAATCAAGCGAGATGAGGCGTACCGCCATAAGATCAACGAAGAAGTGGAAAAGAGGATTGCCATAGCCGCTGCCAATGCACCGGCCATCACCCTCGGCGTAAATGCCCTTGGGTTATCGGACAACGCAGCTACTCCTCGCGCAGAAGGCTTGCAGCCTGCAACGACGCCTGGTATCGGTATAATCGGCACGCCAGGAGCTGCCGTTGAATCTAGCAGCGCTTCCCAGAACGGCCGCCCATCTGCCGACAAGGGCGATTACTTCACGGCAGGCATTGCCCCCGTTGAAAACCCAGCTATGGTCAAGACACCCGGACCAGAGACCGCCGAAGGCAAGACGTCGACCGAGAACGCAGAGAAGCCCAAGGACAAGCCAGTTGATGGTGCCAAGTCGCCGAGCACGCCGTTTGGCAAAAAGTTCCGCATGTCCTTTAGTTCCAAGAAGCTCGGGCGCTCGGCTTCGCAAGCCACCCAAGAGAAGCCTGTCGTGGTAGACGAAAAGGCCGTCGAAT
The DNA here is from genome assembly GCA_002796755.1 of Paracorniculantispora psalliotae. NCBI lineage: Eukaryota > Fungi > Ascomycota > Sordariomycetes > Hypocreales > Cordycipitaceae > Paracorniculantispora > Paracorniculantispora psalliotae. Next base: position 1,340,113 of record PHFE01000095.1, read on the forward strand.
CCGAGACCTCGTCAAATCATGACAAGGAGGTTGACGACAGCTTCTACGGCATCATCCAAAAAATTCACCACGAATACGACAGACAGCTCTCGGACTCGCCCGACAAGCTGGTCGAGACGCGCGTCACCCCTAGCTTGGCCGCCGACACACCCGTGCTGAAGCTGCCGCCAGGCACCAAGGTCATCATCCAGGAGGAGACGTCGGGCGGCAGCTCCAATGTGTACCAGGGCACGGTCGAGAGCGTCGGGCGCGACGCCGACATTATCGAGCAAAAGGCGCCCATGTGGCTCGGCGACCTGCTCCTGCAGAACCAGGTGCCTTTCAAGGAGCCCGTCAAGATTTCCTTTGTGCTGCACCCGCTTGACGGCCTGCCCGCCGTCGCCGTCGACGGCAGCAGCCGCCTCAACGCGAACCGCATGCTGCGCGTGAAGAAGATTCTCGGCTACGTCGCGGAGCGCATCGAGCCGCCGCCCGCCCCGGAGGACGAGCAGATGAGCCCTGAGGAGTATCTGGAGCTGTACTGCAACGACCAGCTGCTGGAGCCGACGCTGACGCTGGCCACGCTCCGCACGCACGTCTGGAAGGGCGGCAACGATATCGTGCTCTACTACAAGACCAACGGCCGCAAGACGCTGCGCCCGCTGCCGGCGCCTGAGCCGGAGCAGCCGGAGGCGCCAGCGGCGGAAGAAACGCCCGCGAGCCCTGGGCCCGTCGCCGCGGCGTGATGCACGCATCATCTGCTGCGGTCACTTTCTTTTTCTCGTGAGTCATGGATACGATACCCAGAAAGGCTCTCTGTATCACTCTACTACAGTCTATGTGAATTTTGTTATGACGGTTTTTATGCTCATGTTGCTGTATCTAGCGCGCTTATTTATACTTGTCATGATGCTCTTTTTTATCTACAGTATTTCTTATATACATATGCTATTTTTCAGTAAATACAGCTTTTATATTAAACAATCAGGCATCATGCATCGTGAAGACCCGACGGAGTCGCCGCTATCAGTGAAAAATGTCTGTCTCATTCGAGGTCACGGCCGCTTTCTCGATAGCTGACTACTATGAATTGATTATTATGAAAAGACGAAGAAGAATGAAGGTTTCGCTATAACAAAGAAGAAGCAGAGCTGTCATTATTTTTCCCTTTTTGGCTTCGTGGCTCGTGGCCACCACTAGCGATAACAAATCATGGTGATTCGTTACTACATTCCCATTCATCGTCTTGCTCGTGCACTTGTTTATACATGTTATGCTTTTTTTCTATATGGTATTTCCTTTTCTATATACACAAGCCATTTTCAGTAAATACAGCCTTTCATCATGCAAAAAAAATCTCTATCGTACATGCTTCTTCCTCTGTTCCGCCGTACCGTCTCCCCTTTTCCCCATCCGTCTTCTGTCTTTTTCCTTTTCACGACGCCGGCGCACCGAGCGTATTCACCACCCACTGGTAACTCCCCAAGAAAATCGCGCCGCCAATCGATATCCACGTCACCCTCGGCGCCACGCCCGCAAAGAACGGTCTCACGCCCTCCTCCCGCGCCATCTTGCCAAACACCGCCGCCACCGACACCTTGTCCGGCGACAGCATCACCCGCGTCTTGAGCACATCCAGGGGCGTCGTCGACGCCGCCGCCACCGCGCCCGCGACACTCCCAAACACGGCGCTCTCGCCGGCGCTCACCTGCGTGCGCCCCGTCGTGCGCGCGCGCCACGCCTTCATCCCTTCCCACAGCGGGAACTGAATCACCGTAAACGGCACCTCCCTAAACACCGTAATGCCCCAACCACGGTACAACGCGCGCCATACCGCCGCGACCCCGCCTCCATCTCTCGACGTCGCGAGAATCGCCCGCAGCGCGCGCGCCGACGAGCCCCCATGCTGGCCGGCCTGCGCGCGCTGCTTCACGACTTCGGTCGGCACGCGCACCGCGCACGCCGCGACTTCGCCCAAGCTCGCGGCCGCCATGTGCGCGAGCGCTTCGTTGCCGGGTCCCACGCGCGGGGTGAGGTATTGCTTCGCGGATTCGTAGGTGCAGAAGAAGAACGCGGCGCCGGGCGCGGAGCCGACCACCGCGGAGCCGATGCCCCGGTAGATGCCGGCGAAGCCGCCGGAGGCGAAAAAGCCCGGCGCCGACTGGAGGCGCGTCTTGAGCGTGTCGAGCGGGAACAGGGAGAGGTCGACGGTGGTGCCGGCGACGGCGCCGGCGAGGAGGGCGGTGCGAAACGGCGTGGGCTGGTCCATTGTGGTTGTGTGTCGTGTGGTGTCGTGTGACTGTGTAGGACTCGCGTGGGAAAAAAGCCGGCGCGGGGCTTTTCTTAGAAAGAAAGGTATGAAAAGATGTCAATTGACACTGTTAGGCCCCCATGGGCCGGAGAGGATATGCTGCGTGTCGATGAGAAAGCGGGAATTTCGGGTATGCGGTTCATTGAGCAAGTCGTTAGGAGATGGAAATTGGAGTCGTTAGGGCTTATCGATATCGTAGGGCGGCTGCGACCGGCCGACAAACGGAGGAGAGCTCGGTAACCGGGCTACCCTGCATCTGAGATGGTTTTGTAATTATAGCTTTCAAACGAGAATAAATGGTGAAATTGATAATCGATTCGAATTTTTCATGGCTTATTGGCCAAGATGACTAATTTTTTATTTAAAACAAGACATTGCAGTTGTGTGGTGCGGTTAGACACGGCGAGCACTACTTGTACAAAGATCCGCTATCGTCACTACGCAAGCTTCAAGGTCTTTATCCATTTACTTCAAATCATATTAAAACTCCATCGTGCACTAATTACATGCCCTCGTGCTTGCTCGTCCCGCTCTGGCTGCTCTCCTCCGCCATCTTCTTGGTGCGCTGCTGCAGCTGCTCGACCGACTCGCGGCCCTTGTCCGCTTTCACGGCCTCCTCGCTGTCCGACGCCAGCTCGCGCTTCCAGTGGGCGGCGCCGTCCTTGTGCTTGCGGAGGGAGTCGAGCTTGTGCTTGTCGACGTCGTCGTCTGTGGCTGAAGGTTTTAGTATTTCTTTCTTTCTTTTTTTTTGGAAGAAGAAATAAATCACTGGAGAGCCTTACTGGAACTGGATTCTTTATGGGAAACGACGCCAGTCGTGGTAAAGGGTCTGCTGCGTACGGCGGCGGGCAGAGCAGCGCAGCGGGCGACGCGGGGTAGAATAGTCTTGGAGGCGAGCATGATTCTATTCTCCGTCAGCACATTCATTTTCATCAATTGTACCTGGGGAGTATTCTTAGTTGATGGAACATACATTGATTGATTGATTGGGATGTGTGGTACGTGTGGAAGCAGTATTGCCAGAGTGATTGAGAGAGAGAGAGAAGTGACGATTGTGTTAAAAGAGGACGTGACGGTTAAAGAGGGAAAACGGCCCATAAATGGAAAAAGACGCATCCAATTGTTACAACCCCATTTCTACGCATCGACGGTCGCTCTGTCGCTCGGCTATGATGCACAAAGTTAACCTGGTCGATACTGTGACGTCAGGATGACCACAGCATCGGGACATGTCCCCTGTCGGCGACGACAGCTTGACGGATACATGTCAATCGCACCAAAAATAAAAGAAAAATCTCAAAAGACAAAGAAAACAAGGGGTATGGCAAGGGTCTTGGTCAAAACGGATAGATGAACACGTTGCAAGGTGGTGTTGTCGATTCATGGCGCCTTGCAACCGTTTCAAGACAAAGCTACTTACTACATCTCACAGACATACTTGCATCAAATCAGTTATACATCAGCCATTTCCATCAGTCATTTTCACCCGTCATTACACATTCACTCAGGAAGCACCATGTAGAGTAGTAAGTCATGTATTCATCTGCAGGCTTTCAAGCCGCGGTATCAACCAGCGCCGTATCCAAAATATGTGCACTTCCAAAGGCGCAACACCACGGAACGCAATGGTTCCAAAAAAGCCCGATAGTATAAAAACCTCCCACCGTCCCCCGAATAAATACCCAGATCATTCATAAAAACCTCGCAGATGCTCCCAGATAATAACAAAACAAAAAAGTAACACAAGCTAGTCCCAGACCCAGGGACAGGAAAAAGAGAAAAGATGAAGCGGAAAATCAAGCCCAAGAAACCCTTCTCCCAGAAGATGCCGATAAACCAAAAGTCTCGCCCTTTGCCCGCTCGCGGCAGGCAAGTGAATAAATAATAGGTAATAAAAAAATGTGTAGTCCAGAACCGAAAGTGACCAATGGACAGAATTCTCAAGTTGCTCGCCGTCATTTGTACAACAAGAAATCAGACAATGCGACAGGGTGGCCGCACTCCCAAAAACAATTCGTCGCACAGAAAGAAGCAGCCGAAACACGGCAACGCAGAAAAAATAACACCAAAGTCGGCGGGCTCCTGATGGAGGAGCTCGCTTCGGCTTGTCCACACCGGCGCGCGAAATCACCGCCCGCGCGCCTCATGACAGTCGCCAACCCAAGAAACAAATTGCCCAGATGTAATGAACACCATGAATAATAAAAAACCCGGTCGTATCCCCAGTCATAAAAAAACACCGCCTTTCTAAAGTCTTTTTGGAAATTTGATGCCGCGAGGCCTCATCTCCGGAATGAGACCGCGCATAGTCTTTTTTTGTGATGCCATGTGCCACGCCCCAGACGCGACCATGGCAAAGTCGTCAAAACGCAAAGACATCGCTTCGAGACCCAAATGATGCAAGCCGTTGTGTATGCAAAAAAACAATAAAACAAAAATCTTCCGTTGGAAAACGCCCGTGTATATGTCTCCAATCGCGCCTCATCTAGGCAGGACGGGAATGAAAAATGGGAATAAAAACAAACCCAAAAAGCAAATGTGGTATCGATCTTTTTTCGTTGAAACGCGCCGGTATATCCTCGTATAAACTTGTCGTGTGTATAAACACTCAAAGGGGGTATGTCGATTAAAGTTGCTTGTACAGTGTATGTGCGAGCCAGCAGTCGAGCGGCGGACGAGGCCTCGCAGTCCTCGCCGCAGGGGGAATACTTGCTCGTGCAAGAATGAGGAGTCCAGCCAATGAAAAAAAACGACGCCAAAGGATTTTTGGTTTGTTATTCTTCATTTCCATCGTGCCCACCAAAAAAATGAACAGCGCCGAAGGAATACAGGGATGCATTCAGTCGGAAGTGGGGCCGCGGTAGGGCGGCCACCGGCGCCCGGCCTGCGCAGCGCATCTCGTCAAGAGAGCGCGCGAGGGCGGGAAGCGGCAGCGGCTTACCAGCGACGGCCCATGGCCTGCTGCATTCTGGCGGGAGAGATGGAAGGAGGAGGGCTGGACATGGAGATGCCAGTGAGGGGGTTGATGATGGGGATGGCATTGCGACCGCGAGTGGCAGCGGGCTGGTGGAGTTTCATGCTCGACTGGTGGCTCTGGAGAGTAGGGGGAATGAAGGAAGGCGAGGTGGAGTTGAGAGAGAAGCCGGGAGCAACGGACTGAGGCTGCTGGGTGGGCGAGGACTCGGGAGAGTTGCTGGCAAGCGAGGAGCGCTCCGAGGAGGAGATGGAGACGAGCTGGTTGAACTTGTCAGAGAATGCCGGGGAGGATGCGCCAGACGAACGGTCGCTACTCACGTCGCTCTCGGTCAGGAGACCAGGGCAGAATTCCATGTCGTCCTCGAGGTCAAAGGAGCGGACGGCCTCAAACTTGGTGCGGAAAGCAGAGAGGGCGGCCGTTTCGTTCATTTCCTTGATGCCACGGACGCCACGGTACTGGCGCTGCGAGTTTTGAGAGACGGAGAGGCGGGCGGTTCTGCGATTGCGGCCACCGTGGTGGTTGTGGGAGACGGGGCCGGGCTGGGTCGGCATGGCGCCGTACGGGTAGTAGGAAGCCATGGTATTGAGTTTGTATCGTTGTGAGTGGCGGTGGGAGTCGTTGTGTGTGCGGCGGCGAAGGGCAGCTTGTTATGATTCGAGGGGCAAAACGGTTTTTGATGAGCGGGTGGGCGATGAAGCTCTATATGATGTAGATGTAGGAAAATGGTGGTAGCTAAAAAGCAAGAAAAGTGTACAGCGGGGAGAGGGGGAAGATGCAAGATGAAGATGAGAATGGAAGATGGGGGGAGGGTATGATGGAAGAGGAGGAGAAGAGAAGAAGAAAAGAAAGGCTGGATGGTGGTGGAGGGTGTGGGATGGGGGGGAGATGGTTTCGGCCTGGTGTGGGTGGCACTGGGTGGCACTTGGGTGACTTGGGTGGGCGAGCGAAAAAAGGTGGGTGCACAACCTAAGGTGGACGCACAGGGTTGGACAGAACCTGAAGGTGGGAGGCAAAGGGCAAAGATGCTGGGGAATGCTCCTCAGCAGTGTTGAGGAGTGTTGGGGCAGCAAATACAGGGCAGACAGGTACACAGCGCACTGGAACGGAGTTGTGAAGCCGCTAGAACGAGCGAGACAGAGCACTGCCCTTTGCAGCAGGAAAGAAAAGCGGGGAAAGGCGGCGGCACCGGGGTTTGGGCTTGGGCGGAGGGTGGCATGGCCGGTGGAGACAAGAAGCAAGCGACGAATGGGAGTCGAAGCAGGGGGATCCGCAGCGTTTGCCACTAGCGATTGATTGGACAACATTGGGGCGAGTCTAAGCTGCAAACAGACTAGACGTGTTCTGAGATGACTGGGGTGGGGGGGGGCAGACAATGGTACAGTGTGAGATGGCACGGTGAAGCTGACTGACCAGACAGTGTGCTGTGCGTAAGCTGCAACCATGTTGCCGGCAGTGGTGCAATCTGGGCCGGCCAGGCAGACAGCCCATCCCCACAAGAGTGTGCGTGCGATGCTTCTCTGCACAGCAGCGGCGCACGCACGCACGCACCGCCCGCACAGCCTAGCAAGAGGCAGCTGGTGAGGTAAATACAGTGCGCGGTACAGTGCCCCGGAAAACCACACCCCAACTGGGCCAGTCTGCGCTGGGCTTGGACTGGGCTGGGCTGTTTCTGGCGGCGAAAGCTGCAGGTCAGGCGGCGCTTGCAGGGCAGGGTAGGGCGGTGGCTGGGATGGATGCAGGAGTTTTTTCCCCTTCTTTTTTTGCCTAGTATGTAAAGAATTTCATTGTTTGCCTTTGGGCTTCTCTTCAACTCGTAGACATGATAAAAAATGGCAAAGCAAACTGCAGTGCCAACAATACACATCATGCTCATCTGCCTGCTGCCCTTCAAGGGACAGCTGTCAACACACTGTGCTCCACCAAGGACCTCCATTCCAGCAAAACAAAAAATAGTCACTTGACCGCTCTCTTCGCCTCAGATGCCCCACCGATGGCCACAGATGGTGCGTCAGTTGAACCCAAACCGGGTCAACCTTGCAAAGCTGCCGTTTGCTCCATTCTTGTCGATTTTGCTGGCTGCTCTTTGGCTGGCTCGACGTTGGGTCTGGGGCTGTGTGTGGGCTGGCGGGCGCTGGGATTTGGGAACAGGATTTCAGCGGTGTCCGCCTTGCACAGTGCGCCAGAGATTGCCTCTCCCAGGCACACACACACTTCGGCATACACAAATCGATCCCTGCCCAGACGGGCTTCGTCTCTCTGCTAGACTGGCCTAGTGCCGGCGGTGGCGAAACTCTAGGCTTGCCAGGGTCCCTCTCTAGCGTCGACGCAGGCACAGGGCTCATCTCTCGCGGACACCATCGAGCTCGCCCACAGGTACTCGGACCTGGCCACGGTACGGATACAATGGACACCAGCAGGAACTGCTGTGCCTGTCGGTACCCTTGAGCCTTGGTACCCTTGGTACGAACCTGGGCGCCTACCGACAAGCCATCGATGCAGCCCGTTGACATGCAGCTTGCAAACCAGCAGCCGGCCAGCCATTATCCAAGCTCCTCGCGACTACCAGTATTTCGCTTTACACTACCATTGCCAATAACCCAACTCACCAGCTCCCAATAATCCTCGGTAACCTTGGCTTGATGACTCGCCGCATCTCATGACCTCGGCCGAGGTCGGATAAGGAGGGGCGATAGCATCATTCAGATAATGGACCAACGTTTACTTGCACAGTCACCCGCTCTCTCTGCGCAAACCTTATAACCAGCCAGCCACGAAAAGGTGTGCTCACTCGTCATCATCACTGGCCCGTCGGTTCCCCGGAGCTAGCTAGCCTGCTGCGGGTTGTGCTTGCGAGCGCATAGTGAAACCCGGCGACCCCTTTGGCCACTTCCGTCATCAGTCATCCACAGATGAGCGTCCGCGCCGTGGCTTGCACAGCGAAGCTCACTCGTCCGACCTATTATCGGGATGCGCAATCCATCGCTCGCTGATAGCCCCTCGCCTTCAGGCGCGGGGACACAGAACTATCTATCAAGTTGAGCCCACACTGCCTTGGTCATCTTGGGTCAACTGAGAGACTAACCATGTCGAAATTCGGCTGATGCTCGGCGCCAGTGACGTCCCCTGCTTCTTCTCGTATCCTGTATCGTGTACACCATCATCCTTCGCCAATCTCTTCTGCTTTGCCTGTTATTGTTCCACCTCGAGGGATCACAACACAGTGCCAGAATCCCACACAGTGTTTTGGCTCCCTTCCTCGCAAGTCTTGCTCGAGAACCACAAACTAGTCCGCCTCCGGGGTTGCGACTCCAGCGATGTGAGACAAGGTCTCGAAACAAGAGCAATCTGGGCACTCGGTACGGAGCCGCCTGCACGAAGCCGCTGCAAATGCCCTTTTTTTTCTGCCAGGGACCTCGCCAAAGGGCCGGTTCCCTTTGCAAACTCCTGCCATGCAGAAACATGAGACAGTCCAGCTGCACGCCGGCTGCAGTGTTGAGGTTGTGCAGGTACGGCGTCAATATCACAATGGGGGCCCATCATCACAAACCGCAACTCATGTCCTGTATCCCTGTGATTCACGATGACCAATTCACACTGAATATTGTGAATATTGGCATCCGCAATCCCAATTCCAGCTCAATTCCCACCCCGCTGGAGCCAGTGGCAACACCTCACCCGGTGACAAACATTGCTCAACCTGGCTCTGCTGCCCGCTCTGCTTCATCCGAGGAATTCGTCCCGCCTCCGAAAGCGGCATGCAATAACAGTCACGACAGCTTTTGCTTCCCAAAGTTCCAATTATAGATTTTAGGATTCTTTCCCGCCCTCCGCCAGGCACACGACAAAGACTCCTCCCCGCAACTCTGGCATGCCAATTATGGGCTGGTCACGGGCAACGGGCCGTCATACAATTTAATTATGGCCTATTGTGAGCAAAATAAGCTATTCCGTACGCATGATCGCCAATGTCCTACCAGACTCCATAGCTGGGGAGGGAAGGACGGAAGCCCTCCGCAAGGGCGGATTGACAAAAGCGTTGCTCCAGCTGCCCTTCCCAGCCACTCTTTGTGTCACCGTGACCGCCGCTAGCAGAACACCCAGAGGAGGCTCACGCGGCACAGGATGCGGATACCCGAGTTCACGCTTGCTCTATGCGACTCGGCGTGCAGGGCGAAAGGTAACAGTTAACAGGCACTCAAAAACTCTCTCGGTTTAGACATATTTCACATGTAACGGTTATAAAGTCGGTAAAGAGCTTGCATCGGCAGCGCTCGCATACCCGGATAAGCTGCCGTTGGCTCAGGGCGGCCATCGTCCGCACGATATGGCGGCGTGCCTTATCACTGGCCCGCCGCTTGCGCATCCTGATAGAGGAAGTATTCGGATCCTGCAAGCTCATTCGGTCCGGCGGTGTTGCATTTGGCGGTGCAGGTACATACAAGTAAGTACCTCCTCGACATGTTGTACGTATTTTTAGATTTGACCGACTGGAGGCTGGGGGCCTGGTCAGCAAGGGGATCGAGGAAAGATCGTTTGTCTATACTGAGCATTCCCAATTCAATATTAAAAAATACGAATAAAATAAAACTAAAAGGTAAACAGAGAAAATAATGAATGATGAATTGTTCTGCAGACAGCTCTTGACTGGTTGCATTGTCCTGGTCTGCACACCCCCAGTCGCTGACCATCTGCACTACCACTCACACCGGCGAATCAGGATGGGCCATCGTACTTTTTTCTCGATGGCTTGCTCAAGCCACCGGCGCCTGATGTGCAGCCCAAGGCTGGAAAAATGTACCGATTTTTTTCTTCGTTTGTGTTAGTTCACCGCTATTCAAATATCCATGCTTGCGTGACGTGCAAATTTTCACTCTGCCGTTTTTTATTCATTTCGCTTCTTTACAGTGTCCGTATACATACAGGTGTATTACTAGAGAACACACACAGGGCAAATACAAAGCAGAAGAGCTCAGTGATATTGCGTCCAAGGTCCGGTAGAGTCGTAGAAAACCTAATCTTGGAAAGTAGAATGATGTATACATTTGCTATCGCAGCTTCGCTTCGTCTCACTAGGAGGGGTCGGTTGGTGGTGGTGGGCTTTGGTGCTGCGCCAGACGGGATACACCCGGCGACGCTCGTGCGCAGGCTGTACTATATCACTTAACCGTCGTACACATCCATACCACGTAGCCAATTTGGCGAACAGTGCGACGTGCTAATCTCAGATCTGGTGGCGAAATCGGCCGTCTCCCACCTCCCGCACTGCGCGCGCGATTCAGTGCACGTACCATAGGCTAACCTTTTGGCGTCGAGGCAAGAGACGTCGCGAGGCGTGTAGAGAGTGGCCGAATGGCTGTGCGTGAGATGGAAAACATGCGATGGGCAATCGTTATGCATCTGCCATGGTGTTCACCTGGGGTAGAATGTAGCGTAAATGTTTCTCGGTTTGGAGACTTTGGCTTGCAGGATGTGACCCTACCAGCGCATGAAGGAAAGATGTAAAGCAGAGACGACATGGGAGAAGAGTGGAAGCGATTTGGCCAAGGAGACATGAATGCTGTGACCACTTGCTCAGTTACAATATTGAGATATACTCTAGCAAATAAAATGTACAAAAAGAAGCAGAGTACGAGTAGGAGACGTCCAGGTGCATTTTCGCTCGTATGTATTTCTGTAGCCGTCTTCATGATGAACGGTTCAATCAGCTTCCACTGGGGTAATCAATAAAATTATGAAGATTAGACTAAAACAAACCCACAGGCTTCGTTCTTTGCGCTCGGAATTTGATACCGAGAGCTCGCAAGGGAATTATGTCGGAGAGAGGCCGCCCGCGAGACAATGCGCCATCAAGCCGCCGCAACGGAGATGAGGGAAAGCGCCAGACATCTTTTTAGACGGAAACAAGGAACTGATGACTGTCCCAAGTATGATGACGACCCTCGCATACCCGTTGCTGCCCTTGTGTAGATCAAGTTGCGCACTCATCTTCATGTCATGAGCAGACAGTCGAGCCAAATGGATCCAGAAGAAGCGAATACTTGTTCCGGACAAGCTCTTCTACCAAGACCGAATCGAAGATGGCCTCCTTTTGTTAGCGATTCACTTCTTTCAATCACAGTAAGAGCAGTCGTGAAGGCACATCACTATCCCTTTAAACATGCCTTTGCAGGTGTGCAGAGTAGCGTCGCCCGCCATCATTCTGCATGGCACGAAAGCAAGTTGTCATTTAATTCCTGGATTATAATCTACCACACAATAAAATCTAATCAAACGCCAGTACGCCAGCCCCTGGTATCATTGCTTCGTATAATCGTTCACAACACTGCCTCCAATCTATCGATCCAAGCTGCCCGCCTTTACGAAGCGGTTGATTTGCTCCCGCGTCAGCTTCTCGTTGTACTTTTCGTAGCACTCGTAAAACGAGATAATCTCCTGCGTCGCGTCCACCATGGACGCAATGTCCACAGTGCTCTCCGCCAGCCATGCCGCAAAGTGCTGCACCCGTGTGATGCGCGCCTCCTGCTGCTTTTCCCTCGCCTCCTGGCCCGACATGTTGGACTGCGACTGCGACAGCGGCAACGGCGGCGGCGGCAGGCCCACAATCCCACTCCCACCGGGCGTCATGACGCCGCCCTGCGCCTGGCTCAGCGCCGCCTGCGCCGCCGCCAACCCGGCCGCGGCGGCCGCGCCCGCGCCCGGCTGCCCGGGGGCTACGGAATTCGGCCGTAGTACGAGCGCGAGCAGGATGGCGACGAGGGCGATGACGTGCGGCGGGAAGAGCAGCGGCAGGTCCGTCATGTAGTGATCGTTGATGACCGACTTGGCGAGCTGCACGTCCTCGTCGACGAGCGCGAGCTCGGCGCGCAACGACGTGAGCGTGCGGTACGGCTGGTGCACGATGAGCTGCGAGCTCATCTCCGAGATTAGGAAGAACTCGCACTCGCCGATGCGGGAGGTATCGAGGCCGATGAAATCCTGCCACAGCTGCCGCGCCTCGGTGACGATGAGCCGGATGTGCTGGGGCGATTCTTCCATCTTGCAGGCCAGGTAGATGGCCGTCGTGATGACGAGGTACGGGTTCGTGCGGCGGATCTCGACGCGCGAGTAGAAGCGCTTGAGGTAGACCTGGGCCGTGGCCATGGCCTGCTGGCGGATCGTGAGGCGCTTGCCGAGACGGATGAGCTCTGCGCGAGAGGGTTAGCATGCGCGGGCGAGGTAGGAGAGGGAGGGTTGCTTGGGAGAGAGACGGCAGAGAAAGCTGGGAACATACGCTGGTTGAAAAAGATGGCAAGGTGCCGGGGCAGCGGTAGAGGAAACATGCGCACGAGATCGGAATTGTCTTCTTCCAGCTTGGTGCGCATCGTGTTCAATTGGTCCTTGTTAAAGAGCCAATACCGGCGCTGCGTCGAGTCCCAATAGTTGGCCGACATGCTGGGCCACCGCCGGGCAGTCGCCCTGATGAAGCTCAGAAGAAATGTATATAACTCGGCATGTAAAAGGGACTCGTCCGGATTTTGCGATTGTCGATGCGCGGCTTGTCGGGATCGCCTTACCACATCGTGGTTGAGCCGTGTGTCGTGTGTGGTCGTTCAGGGTGCTGTGCAACACAGGCGAGCGATACAGGAGGTTTTGCGGGGCGATAAGCTCTGGTGCATATATTTACCTGTCTGGGGCACTAACGGATTGCCTGCTGACTTTGTATGACCGGTAGTTAGTGGACTGGACTGGACCCCCCAGCGAGCCATCTCCCACCAACCGGCGCTGCTGTATACTGCCCTGGCTGACCTGCAAGTGCGGAGCAGCGCTGGCAGCTTTCGCTTTTTTTACGTACCGACAAGCTTTCCGCCATCTGGGGAGCAAGTCCTCTCGACGCCGCCATCGACCATTTGCTTCATCCCTCACCACACTCACATCGATTACGACTCTCCACGCTGCTGCAGCCTGATATTGTCTGCTTGCAGAGCTGTATCCAAACCGCACCTAACCCGCCCGACCATGCTGCCATAGCAATTGCGCCCCCTCGAAACAACGCGAGACGCGATCTCCCTCCCCTCCATAACCTTTTCCGCCCCGGGGCTCCCGACCGCCCTTCCAAGAACGACCTGCCGCGAGCTATGCTGGCGCCATTATGAGTGTGTCCACGGGGATTCAAGAAGCGAAAAAGGCACTCGTCAGCACGGACAAGAGCCATGAGGACCTGATTGAGCTTCTCTGGAACGGCCTCGGGCCCAGCCCCGACGGCGATCTCGACTACAATGGCCTGCAGCGGGGTTTCAGGCGGCTTGACCATCGTGAGCCGAGGCGCATCTCTGCCGCGCGAGAATGACTCTGCTGACGATGAAATAACAGCGATGAAGAATGCCGATTCCATGGTCAAGACGATTTTAAGCGAGGTCGATAGCAACGGTGACGGCAAGATCCAGTATCAAGGTACACACGGTCCGGACATCCGGAAGAACCCCCTTCAAAACTAACCAGCGACAGAGTTCAAGAGCTTCGTCCAGCGCGCCGACAGGGAGCTCTCGTCCCTGTTCCACGCAATCGACAAGGATGGCAACGGAAAGCTCGACATGGCTGAGCTCCAGGCCGCCTTCAAAACTGCCGGCCTGACCGTCTCCAGCAAGAAGCTCGAGTGCTTCTTCCAAGACATGGACGTCAACAACGACGGATACATTTCATATCCAGAATGGAGGTAAGCTTCTGCTTTTACTTTTTACTGTCTTTTGGCAACTCCGCGTTTTGGCGCTGGCCAGGCGTGGTGCTCGTGGTTGGTTCGACGTCATCTGCCATTGGGTCGTCATGTGGCGTCGAGCCCGGTGGCTGCCCGCAACACCATGCAGCGAATCTGGGCGAACCGATCCGCAAGATGCGCCTCCACCAAACTCTGATGACTTTTTTTAAACACAAAAAAATGATGCAGCTGACTGACATGATACAGATATTTTATGCTCTTCCTGCCCGTCCACGCAGCCGACGCAAAGCTGCAAGCCGTTCTAACATACTACGACGCCGTCGTCAACGTCACTCCCGAAGGTGACTCTGTCGTGAGCGATGATACTTTGGAAGGCTTAGGTACGGACAGCGCTTCCAGCTCTCTTCTTCATACTCTTTTTGGCTCTCTGTTGAGGATAGCCGGTCCTCTGCCTCCTCCTCCTCCCTCCACTCACACATCACAAGCACATGGTGCTACACAACCATCATCAACATCTTCTTCATCATCATTAATAGACGAGGGGGAGGCAATCATGATTTTGATAGATGATGACGCAGAAGGCGCGGTGGACACGGCCGCGAAGCTGCAAAGAAGAAGAAAACCCAGCGATGGCACCCATGAATACACTGAAGACGGCGCTGTGCAGCCCAAAGCCAGATCATTTAAACTGACAGACTTTGCCCCTCAACCAGGTTACTTCCTCGCGGGTGCCATTGCTGGAGGTGTGTCGCGAACTGCAACCGCGCCTCTCGACCGACTCAAGGTCTACCTACTAGTGAACACGCAGAGCCGCGGCGAAACAGCGGTGGCGGCGCTCAAGAAAGGAAAGCCTCTGATTGCGCTGAAGAATGCTGCGCGACCGTTTAGCGATGCCATTAAAGATGTATATCGGTCCGGCGGGATCCGCGGATTCTTTGCTGGTGAGTGAACCCCCGGAGCTGTGCGGATGTGGATTGGGAGTCTAACCAGATGAACAGGCAACGGGCTGAATGTTATTAAAATCATGCCCGAGACTGCCATAAAATTTGGCTCATATGAAGCCGCCAAGAGAGCTTTTGCCAATATGGAAGGTCACGGAGACCCGCAAAGGATTAACACGATTTCGAAATTCACCGCAGGCGGTTTGGCAGGAATGGTTGCCCAGTGAGTGCTGGTATGATGCAATTGGTTGGATCGTGTACTGACAAAAAGCAGATTCTGTGTATATCCCCTTGATACCCTCAAATTCCGACTGCAATGTTCGACAGTCGAGGGCGGCCTCAGCGGCGTCGCGTTGATGAAGCAGACAGCCATTAAGATGTACGCCGATGGAGGCGTGCGCGCGGGATATCGTGGCGTGACCATGGGCTTGATCGGCATGTTTCCGTACAGCGCGATTGACATGAGCACATTCGAGTTCCTCAAGACGACGTACCGTGCGCGCCTCGCCAAGCAGCTGGGCTGCCATGAAGACGACGTGGACATTGGTAACGTTGCGACGGGCATCATCGGCGCGACATCTGGTGCCTTTGGTGCGACGGTCGTATATCCGCTCAACGTGGTCCGCACGCGACTGCAGACGCAAGGAACGGCGATGCACACGGCCACATATACTGGTATCTGGGACGTGACGCAAAAGACGATCCAGAAGGAGGGCGTCCGGGGCCTGTACAAGGGCCTGACGCCAAACCTGCTCAAGGTGGCGCCTGCGCTGAGCATAACGTGGGTTGTATATGAGAATTCGAAAAAGGTTCTCGGGCTGCATTAGCGAAACGGTGCAGTTGCTGTTTTACCATTTATTTTCCTAATTGTTTTTCCGGCATAATGGAGCGCAGAACGACCATTGCATGGTCAGGGAGGGTCGACTTATTTTTGCACAGTACATTGTTTTCTCTCTCTCTCGAGTTAATGGGGTGAAAGCGAAACAAATCTTATTTTGAAAGGTGTCTCGATAGAAGAGACGGACGGAGGGTCTGGATAACTAGAGAACAGACTTGACATTGATACATACATATACATACACATTTGGGCAGGGTATTTCTTTTGCGGTTTTATTCTGGATGAGGCGGGTAGCGAGGATGGCCTAGAAGAATAAATACATGTTAAGCAATGACTTTAGTATTCGTGATTGTACTCGGTATATTTAAGGGACAGTAGGGGACGTAGGGGAAAGCTCGGAGGCGGTCCGGCCGGGTGAAGCATGATCGGCCGGAGCGGGTACCCGGCGCTGCTTGTGCAACTGTCGGCGCCGAATGCAGAGTGGACAAACATCTGCCCGAGATGACAGGGCGGAGAAATCAGGTGGGGTAATTTGATTTTTAAAGCAAAGAGATTAAATCATATTTGATACGCAAGGTGAATCACGAACGCGTACGCGCAAGTAATAAGGTGTCTTGGTGGAGACGGGGCCGCGTTGACAGACGAGCGAGCTGACGACAGCCTTATGGCTAGCGTGGACTGGGGGTGCGGGGCGGCGAACGACAAGGCTGGGGACTTTTGCATGATTGTTGTTTTTGTTTGTCTCTCGTAACTATGAGAATAGGATGATGTGTAGGTGAATTGATTGGTAGAGAGTATTAAAGCTGGCAGTTGAGAGCTTGCAAGGAACGGCGTTATCGACTGGCTGTCAGGCGAGCTATCTGGACAAGAAAAAAGTCACTCGGTTAGCGGTCCCGGGATAGGAATTGGAGCCTGTTTAGCGTCCAGCCAAGCTGGAACGTTTTTTCTTCTTCGTTTACTGGTTCCATGTTGAACGGCGTCCATCTACTTTCATCGCCGGGTTGAACATGTCCAGGGAAGCACGTCCTGGCTCTCGGTGTAATAACTCACAAATGTAGTAATTAATCCGTACATCCCTAATTTTGGCAAGCTTTTAAATCAAAGTCCTCGTCATTGTCAAAAACATGCGTCGTTCACCGGGTGGCCACTAACCAAAGCCACCTCCCAGCCCGCAGCAGCTAGCGCGCCTTACAAGCCTGGTCGCCCCCTCCCATCATCTCTACCTTACATTTTCCTCTTCAGCCCGGCTCTTCGTCTTCAATTCTTCACTCTCTTTCCTCCTTCTGCATCTGGTCCTCCCTTTTCCCATTCACGCACCCCGCTTCCACCCGGCTCAATTCCTTTTTCATAACATCATCTCACATAAAAACCCGCTAAATTTGCAGAGGGACCGAGACCTTGGGCGCTTGCGTCACCCGCACCCACAACCATGCCGTCGCCATACTCGGACAACCTCTACTCGTCCGAGCCGGACCCTGCTGCAGCTGGCAGCGCGCACCATCATGACGACGCTGCTGATGCCGCCGCCGTCTCAGCCCTGTCCCCCTCTGATGGGTACTTTCGCGAAGATGACTCCGCTGGCGGCGTCTCCCCTACCTCCCCTTCCCCGTACCACCAGCGCCAGCCCTCGTCGCATGCCTCGCGTCGCTCGGGCAGCACGCCCTACGTCCCCAACGTCTTAGTCGAGGATCCCAGCCTGGCCAAGGATCCCGACTCCAAGACCCAGATCGCGCAGCGTCTCATAAATAGCGACGTCGCCGCTGGTGCCCCCTCAGCCCCCTCTGCCTCACACCACCCTCACCACAACCCCGAGTCCTACTATCCCTCTGCCTCGCCGTCCGTCTCGGGTGCTTCCGTTGCTACGCCGAGCACCATCACCACATCGTCCGGCTACCCGTACGCGCAGAGCAGTCGTCATCACGGAAGCGTGCACGGCGGCTCGTCTCAGCAGCAGCAGCAGCTTCACATCAACACGTCGGCCCAGCAGCAGCCGTCCAACTACGCCTACCAAGGACAGGGCGACGCTCCTCCGGCTTATACCCCTTCATCGCCGGACAACAACCCCAACAACTACACCTACTCTACCTTTCCTTCCACGTCGCCGAGGATGGGCGTGCCCGAAGAACACGACAGACTCTTGTCACCGCAACAGCAGCAGCAAGCCTATTCCGACCCTCCCAAAAAGCCTCTCTGGTGGCGCATCCGCGAATCTCACGATTCGGGCTCTCTTCGCAACAAGGTGAAGAAGATTCTCGGCATTCTCGTCTTTGTCTCCATTCTACTGGTTTTCATGGGCTTCAACATGTCTGGTCCATCCTACAGAGTAAGCTTCCAAACCCAGGTTGGTCTTGACATTTAGCTAACCGTGATAGAAACACATCATTGACAAGGCCCCCATCCGTATCCCCGACATGGATGAGACCGAGATGGTCTGGCACCCCAGCAGGTCCTGCCGCGACTCGCCTCACACGTACCCCAAGGAGACCTTCCATGCTAGCCTGAGCTCCGACCGCGTGCTGTTCATTGAGCAGACCATGCGTAGGAAGGGCTGGTCAGAGCCTAGCGGCTCTTTCCCCAACGTCAACGGCGAGGTTGTCCTGCGGCCCACCAACTCCAAGAAGGCGGAGTTGGAAGTCGAAATCATTGCCAACTACGAGGATCTCGACATCGACGTTGAGTTTAGCAACAACGGTGGCACTGACCACCTCAAGGTTACCACTCCTCGCGTTATCCCTGATGTCAAGTCCCGCGACGTCTGCATCCAGATTCGCATCACTGCCTGGATCCCTCAGAAGGCCCTCGTCAATGCCCTCAGCGTCAACACAGTCTCCCTCAATGTATTTGTGCAAGAAGGCCTGGCTCTCGGTGCCGAGAACGAGGTTGACCTGTCTGTCGTTTCTGGAAACCTCATCTTCCCCGCTGAAGGGTCCGATGTTGAGCCCTATAAGCTGGAGGCTCCTCGCTACCAGTACTCGACCGTCTCGGGTGATGTCAAGGGCTGGTTCCCCATGTACCACAAGCTCAAGCTCAACACCGTCTCCGGCGATATTGTCGCCAAGGTCGCGCACAAGGATGTCGTTCTCAAAGAATCTGAGACTTGCCTGCTACAAGGCACCACTATTTCTGGCGAAATCAAGATTGACGACGGTAGCACCGACACCGCAATCTCAGACGACAAGATTCCACCGCGCGACTACCTCGTCAAGCTGGTCACCACTTCCGGTGACATCATCGCCAACTTGTTCACTGGATCGTCGTCGGAATTTGCTTCGACCTCGGGTGATCTTAAGCTCGACCTTAAGCCCGTCTTTGACGAGCGCTGGCTCAACGCCCGCTGGCGCCCGCTGCTCAAGACGGAGAGCACCAGCGGTGGCCACCGCGTCCAAATTGCTGAGCCGCGCTTCATCACCATCCCTGACAACATGAACCCGCACCAGCGACCCTCGCTGCCCAAGACGGACCGCAAGGACAAGGACAAGGAGGAAAACGCCTCCGATGCTTCCGCAACGGAGGAGGAAACCGAAGAAGACGCACCCGAGATCAAGCGTCGCCGCGTCGCCGAGAACAAGCGCGGCCTGACAGCCCTCGAGTCGCGTCACGGCTCTCTCAGCGGCAACCTGCACCTCTACTACCCGGCCTCCTGGGAGGGCACCTTCTCCGTCGACGCCATGTCCTCGGACGTGACCATCCACGGCAAGGACCTCGTCGTTGACCGCAAGAAGGGCGGCTTCATTGGCAAGACCGTCGCTGGCCATAAAGGCGAGGGCGCCTCGACGATGAAGATTGACGAGCTGTCGGGCAACGTTATCCTGACGGTGGGCGCAGAGTAGGCGGAGAGAAATATTGAAAATAATACAGTCTTTTACGCATGACGAAAATTGCATTTTTCTTTGAACAAGTTTTGTTTGTATTTCTGGCTTTGGTTCAAACTTGGAGGCTTTTGTACACAATCATTTTTATTATAGTAATTGAGCCTCATGGCGAGAATATTTGCTGGCACATGAGACCATCTGAAGCATTAACAAGAAGCTGATCGTCACTGGTGACAAGGCAGACTGAGTAGGCTCGGCTGCAAGGGCAGCGGGGCTATGCAGTGATATCATAGTCTCGACGCACAGTACTAATCCAGATTAAACATGGCAATTCTCCAAATTGATGATGCCGCTGTCTTGTAATGTTAAGGATACAACATGAAGCCTCTCTTCGCATTGAGCCAAGAGAGCACGCCCACAGCAATGCCACAAGAAAAATATGAGTGCGAGATATGCCACCAGATTTGGCGCCTGTTCACCGATCCCGACTTTGACGATGACATTGAGCTGGGCACGTTCCAAGAGGCCACCTCGACCGAGTGCCCCCTGCACGGGCCGCTGGTACGCGCATTCGAGGCCTACACGGGTGACTTTGGCGACCGTGAGGGAACGAGCGTCACATTCTTCGGCAACAGCCGCGGGGGCGCGGTGGCATTGACCTGTTTCGTCGACAGAGGCGCCTCCATGACCTGGGATCTGACTCTTGCGGCTGCCTGTGGCGGCGAATCTGAGCCTTTGCTGCCGACACATCTCGGTCGGATTCTGGATCCGGCGTGGGCGGACCTGGACATGGTCATGCGGTGGAAAGAGGCGTGCCTGGCGACGCACGGTGCGGCGTGCGACAATCCGATGAAGACGGGTTACACGCAGCCTGGTTATTTGATTGACGCGGAGCGAAAATGTCTTGTGGCGGGCCGCGATGTCGAGGGCCGGTACATAGCTCTCAGCTATCTCTGGGGACAGCATCGACAAGTCGTCTTTGGGGCTCGTGCCAGAGCCGCGCTGTTTGAGCCGCAGTCTTTGACTCGCCCTGATGTTCAAGCCATGATATCGCCGATTATTAACCATGCCATTCAGCTAACCGGAAGATTAGGCGAGCGCTACTTATGGGTGGACGCGCTGTGCATCAACCAAAACGACGAGGAGCACACCCGACGACAGCTGCAGGCGATGGCCGCGATATACTCCCGAGCGGTCCTCACTATCATCAACGCAGAAGGCGATTCGCAGGTCGGCATTCCCGGACTCAAGGGCATTTCCGGCCCTCGTGAGCAGCGCCAGACGATTTTCCCGTTTGGCGATGAGCAGATCTGCGTTCGGAACAATGGCAGCTGTTCCGTGTCTGGAAATGAAGAATACTACACACGCGGCTGGACGTACCAAGAAAACATGGTCACGACCCGACGTGTGATATTTGCCTCGGACGAAGTGCACTGGCAGTGTCAGTGCAACCTGTGGCACGAGGAGCTCACCCTCCACGCCGAGATGAATGAATATATTAACCCTCGCCTCTACACTATTCTCGCCGGGTTTCCCGACTTCAATTCGCTGTCCCACATAATTGGCGAATACAACACTCGCGTGCTCACGTACGAGGAGGACGCCCTGCCCGCCATCACCGGCCTCTTGACGATCGTCAGTCGGTGCTTCCCCGGCGGCTTCCTCTTCGGCCTGCCCGAGATGTGCTTCGAGCAAGGGCTCGTCTGGCGGCCCTACTGGGACCACACGAGCCTGAAACGGCGCACGGCGTCGAGCCGCTCCCCCACCGAGACGGCGTCGTGCGCCACCGCGCTGCCCTCGTGGTCGTGGATCGGCTGGCAGGGCCTGGTCAACATCCCAGACGACGCGGCCCGGGTCAACGCCCTCAAGTCGGAGATACAGGAGACGTTTCCCGTGACGACGTGGTACTGCGGACAGACGCCGACAACGCCTCCACATGAACGGCGGCGGATCCGGTCGAAATGGTACGAGGAGCGGGCCAAGAGAAAACAGGCTGCGCATCCTCTGCCGCCGGGCTGGACGCGCCACGATGTGTCTACCGCGATGCTGCCCGACAGAGAAGAACCGGCTCTCTATCCGGTTGGTTGCGAGAAGTACGTGTATCGCCATCCGGCCATCAATGACGACGACGCCAGCAGCAACGCCTGGTACTATCCCTTTCCCGTGACGGACATTCAGCCGTCCACGCCGTCGTTTATGCCGCCGCAGTGGCCGTATCTCTTCTGCACGACCCAAAGCGTGCATCTACGCGCGCAAAGCGCCGAAAGCACGAACATGCTCACCCTGTGTCACGACGCTGGCTATGCTGTGGGTGTGCTTCACCTGCACAACCAGGAGGCGCGGGCGCTGTTCACGGCCGCCCGGGAGGTAGAGCTGGTTGCGGTATGCACGACGGTGTATTACAGCAAGACGTTTGATGAGGAGAGGCAGCGATATGGGCTGCCGATTACAGAGACGGAGACGGTAAGAGTGCTCTGGGTGGAGTTGGAGAATGGCGTGGCGTTTCGACGGGCGGTTGGCCATGTGGATGCGGACGAGTGGGCGAGGCTGAGCGCGAACGAGATTGATCTTGTGCTCGGCTAACGAGATATTGGAGCTAAATGTACATAATGAACGCTGAATATATATGATAACTATGCTTGACATGTTAGATGCGCGAATGTGTATGCTTGGTGAACCAGGTTTCGAACGGAAGTTGTAAGTGTACCCAGCAAAGTAATGACTCTTTTCACCAATCCATGATATATATACAAGATATGTCATCTTATGACGCTACTGTAGACTGCGAAGCTGCTTTCGCCGCCGCGATGCCCGCCTCCGCGATCTGCCTATCATCGTCAAACGTCAACGTCGCACGTGCCTCCTCCCAGTCTACCCAGAGCGCATCAAAATCCTCATCCGCCTCCTGCGTATCCTCCTCCCTTGCTGCCTTTGAATCTGCCGCCGCCACGAACCAGAATATGATTTTCAGCACCCCATCCGTGACGCGCTGCGAGACCGCCAACGGCTCCGTGATTGCAGCGCTGGCGGTGGAAGCAGTATGGGAAGCTGGGGTAGTGGCGCGCGTGGCAATGGGTACGGGGAGGAGATGCGCGCGCACGCCGGTCTCTTCAAATGTTTCACGGAGCGCGGCGGCGGCGAGGGCCTCGGCGACGTCTTTGCGGCCTTTGGGGAGGAAGCACTCGCGCGTGCTGCGGGAGCGGATGAGGAGCACCTTGGCGGCGGGGACGTCGACGGTGACGGTGCCGCAGCTGACGACGAAGCTGTCGGAAAAGTGAAGACTCCTGCTGGTAGTCGTCATGATTTGTGATGCTGTAGTCGTGTGTATGACAGGGCGAAGTAGATGGTGACTCAAAGCAGTGCTGACCCACAGGCAATGCCTGGTTGCTGCTAACAACACCGTGATCATCTGGAAAAAGAAACTCTTTACTCATAAAAATTAATTGAAAAATTGCCAACATTTGACAGACTTATATAGGGGTATATGTAAAACGAGTCATCTCGTAGGTTTCCAAACAAACAAAATTGACCATCGCATTCCGTCGAGATCAGTAAAAGCACTATTAGTCGTTACATTGCCATTTATGATCATGTTGCCTATTCCATTCTCTCCTAGGCGCCCAGCGCCCAGGGTAAGTCCCTCTCGCGCACCGAAGTGCACGTCAAATATCGGATACCGTCGCTCGGCGGCTTTCCGCCTGCGGTGCCTGCCGCGAGGTCCAGCTCGAGGCTGCTCCCCATTAAGGGGGCGACAATCTCCCGCGCCATTGCTTTCAGTTCGTCGAGTCGCTTTTCGAAGCGCCGCAGATTATCTCGGCTGTACAATTCGGGCGTAAGCTTGAGAAAATCTTTGCACTCGCTGTGCGGAAGATAGGCCGTAGGCCGTCCAGCCAGCGTGCGATAGGCGCGGCCAATAGCACCCAGAGCAGGGAGGGGCGCAAATGTCGTCTTGCTTGCAAGAGCGGAAGAAGACTTTGGGTTCTCACCTCCGCGCGAGGACGGTGGCGGCGGCGACGTATTATCAGTTAGCCATTGTCTGAAGTAGCTGACGGCGAGCCAATCCAAATAATTTGACGATGGCGAAACCCGGTCCCCGTGAGAATTCAACAGCGTCAAGCGGAATAGCCGACGCTCCACACGACTGACTGTGAACTCGAGATCGTCGACCTTGTCTTCAATGAGGTCCAAGACAGAATCTGGCATGGATGCGCGCAGACTGCGTTCGCCCACCGGCCATTGGCCAACAACATGAACCAGAGCTTCTTGAAAGATGACCTTGGAGCGAGCCAGGTATCCTAACCGAAGGTATGACACGGGATATTTGGCCACCTGCTTCCACAAACGTGCCTGGAACTGCAATAGGTGGTGATCAACCCTGGGTCCAACGACGGCCAACGCATCGTATTGATCTGCCAGGCCAAGCAGGCGTTTGCACTGAATGTAAGCATCCGCAACATTGACGCCATCGAGAAGGGGCGGATAATTGTAGAAAATGCGGAAGAGGTTATCATAATCCCGGACAAGGTCCTCTTCTTCAGGAACGGCGACAATAACTGTGTTATTGCTTCGGCTGCGTGATCGAGGTTGAGATGACAAGCTCAGATTGGCGAGAGACTGCGAAAAGGACGATCGGTGGCTCTTCATAGATGGCGGAGGTGCACGCGACTGAGAATTGCTATGGCGCGAGCGACTTAGAGGGCCAGAATCTGGGCCGGAGCTGGAGCCGGGTCGGGGCGTCGCAAAGATTGACTGGTGCGCAGGCTGTGTGTCTTGATCGCCGTCGGGGTCCTTCTGAACGAGCATTGGTATATCGTCATCCTCACGGCCTGTATCCAATTCATATCGCCATCGTCTTTCTCCCGGAATGGAGACTGCTGCCGACAGTTTAGCACCCGTCGTCGAATCAGCTTGACTCAGGACGGAGCCATTTGGATTAACGCAGGCGACCTCATTGCCGGCGGCGAGCTGGCGAATCTTGGGCTTTGTTGAAGGGTCCGGACCACGAGCGCGCGACCACTCCTCTGACGTGCTGGCCTCGAAGAAGCCGCTACAGCGTGTGAGGATGTGTTTGTGAAGCAGGTACCGATTTTCGAGCGGACCGGCTTTAATAATGATTTCGACATCGCCAGACTGCGTAAAGACGGGATATTCGTTGAGAGGAATATAAGAATCGCCGCCGGCATGAGAGCGATTGTACCGCTTCGAACGCGAGCTTGCTTGGCCGCTGTGCCGGGGCAAGATTGCAGACGCCGCTGACGAGTTGCTGTGGTTGCGGCGGTGCTGTAGGCTGTACTGCGCTGTCGGGTCTGGTTGCGACACCATTGGTACGGGACGGGCAGAGCCGATGGCGCACTAGAAAGAGCGCCGTAGGAAATATGAGATGAATGCGACACGATTGAGATGCGATGATGAGATAATGTTGTTTTCGGTCGAGTTGCCACTGGCGACGTTGCTCGCGTCGCGTTATGCGGCTCGCGGCGACTTGCAGGTCGCTAGGTATTAGTCGACCTTGTGACAGGCTGCACGAGACTCGATCTTGTCGGTGCTTGGCAGCGGTCGGCGAACGGCGTTTGTTAGTTTCAACGAACAATGGCAACGACAGCGAAAATACGAAGATCCGTAGCTAGCGACAAGGCCGTTCGTGACAGAAATTCGAAAACCAAAAATATTTTAGCGAAAGCAAAAAAAAGCACCCCGTTCAGAGCCGAGGGCAAAATACCGAGAGCTTCTCCGTGTGCCATTGGCAGCAACTAACAAGCCCCTCCCACCATATGCAGGCTCCGTCACGGGCACAGCACGAACAAAGCAAGGCAGTGGCCCTGGTCGCTGCAAGCTTCGGGCGACATGCTCCTAGTGGATATCGCGAGGGGGAGAGTGGGCTGGAGGCTTGTTCAGTGCCCCCGTCGAGGTCCAAGAAGGAAAGGTTTCAACGCCTTCGCCGTGAGAGGCAGCCCGGAAAAACGCCCAGCACCTGCAGGCCGACTGGTGGTGGACGAATCGCCGTCGAGGAGGCCGCTGAGAGCGCTGAGACCACCAGCACTAGCGTCGACGGCGGCAACGATCGCTGGCCAGTCACGGTCGAGAAGTCGCTTGAAGGTCAAAACTAGGTCTGGAAGGCATGTGGAGGATAAAAACGAAGCGTTAGTGATAAAGGAGGAGGGGGATGACAAGTGGTGATGATTTCTTTCTCAAGTCGTGGTGTTGATGTCGTTTGCCGACTGCCAGCTGCCAGTTGCCCGCTGCGAGGTGCAAGCTGCCGCCAGCTGGCAAGCTATCGTAGTCACTTCGCTGCTCTTCGTTTGTCATCGCAATACCTACGACGAGCTCGACGTATCAATACTCACATGGCACACCCTGTGAAGACTTTTGCAGAGTCATGCCATCATTCCCATCGCCAGTGGTTCTGCAGGCCAAGAGTCCGTACAAATGGATACGAAGGTTCACCTAAGAATAGCAACACCTCAGGCTCCACAGAAGCTCCCATCCTGATGCATGCGCGCCGCTGCACTAACAACTAATTATTCTTGCGCCGACACCACCACCACAAGAGCATCTCGCCAACCCGCGATGGGATGAGCGCAATCACACCCGCTTTCAACAGCGTCGTTCGACCCATCACAATTACCGAATTTCGCGAAGCCATCTTGGCAACATGCAAGCCGCGTTTCCCCAATGTGCGGCACGCGCGGGGACGGCCAGTCGGTGAGGCAAACATCTGCCTTCTTCAACGTCTCCGAACTAATTAGTCCAAGGCCTCGCTGTTAGCGGAGGAGTAGACTCCATGGCATTAGCCTACCTCTTTTCGCACTACATCAAAACGTACAAAGCGCAGCACATCGCCGATAACCCGGTCCGCGACATCCTCGCCGTCACCGTCGACCATCGACTGCGACCCGAGAGTACAGCAGAGGCTGCCAAAGTAGCCGCGAGTGTCAGAAACCTCGGCTTGAGAGCAGTTGTTGTTCGAATCAACTGGACCGACTTGCTAGGGCCTGACGTTGATCCGAACAGCCAACCAAATATCGAGAGCCTGGCCAGAACACATAGATACCGCATCTTGGGCTCTTTCTACACGAAACAGAATGTCACGAGCTTGTTCTTCGGTCACCATCGCGATGATCAGTACGAAACAATACTTATGCGATTACTCTCTGGCCATGGCTACCGGGGCCTGCAAGGAATTCGCAAGGCAAACGACATACCGGAATGCTACGATATGAATCGCGCCTACAAGAGCGGTTTAGTCGACGACCAATTCAGGCAACACCCGTACCTCAAGTTCAGCCCTCCTGGCAAGGCGACGAGAGCTTTGCGACATGAGCTAAAGCTCGAAAGTACGCTGCCTGGCTTCGAACAATTTCGGTCGCATCTCGGCATCAACGATGTGTCGGCGCTATTTCCTGGCCAGCTGCAGCGTGATTTTGACACCGGTCTTCCTTACTTGCCACCGTTGACCGTTGAAGATGGAGGTATTACCATATACCGGCCGTTGTTGGAGTTTGACAAAGCCAGGCTAATTGCCACCTGTGAAGCCAACGGCGTGCCTTGGTTTGAAGATAGTACTAATAGTGATGCGACATTGACCACTCGAAACGCGCTACGAAAAATGTGCAAGGAAAATGAGCTGCCGCAAGCTTTACAAAAGCCCTCCATTCTGGCACTGTCTGATCGTTCAAGAAGAAGGGTCAAAAACGAAGAGGAGGAAGCGGCCCGTATTATCCATCAGCAAGGAACCATAGTCGATTTCGATCCAAACGTTGGTTCTCTACTTGTGGATTTGCCTCTGCTGCAGCTTGGAAGGTCGATGAAAGGACGTTGCAAACAGTCAACTCGAGACAGGGCACAGAGCGGGAGACAGCAGCTCCTTGCTGCCGCCATTGCGCGCAAACTCCTCAGTTTCGTGACCCCTGATACGCATCTACCACCAATCTCCAATCTTGACAATACAGTTCAGCGGTTGTTTCCATTCTTATTTACCAAAGAGGCCACTGCCAAATTCGGCGAAGGAGAGCGCAAGGCCTTCTCTATGGCCGGCGTGCAGTTTGAACCAGTGCCCAGCTACAACTCAACACGCTGGTTTCTCTCCCGAGCCCCATTCTCGTCGAATTACTTACGCGAGGTGAATACAAAGCCAGGAGAAATCACCGAACGACCAAGATGGGTTGCAAGCGCAGAAACGCTCCCATGGGAAGAACCCAGCGATCCGACGTGGAAGAGTTGGAGACATGCCGTACTATGGGATGGACGTTTCTGGATTCGACTGAGCTCCTGTGACCGACAAAGCGGCTTATACATCTTACCTTTCATGGCAAGCCATGCTAGATCCTTCAAAGCTGCATTGAACCCCAAAGACCGGGCTCGCTTTGAGAAATTGCTCAAATACCATGCGCCCGGAAAAGTTCGATTCACACTGCCAGCCATCTATACTATTGAAAGGCAGGCTGCTGTCCGGGAGGATGGTGAGAAACCGCCGCGGAAAATGATGCTGGTCGCCTTGCCCACGCTGGGCATCGACATTGCAGGCTTGAGACAGTGGGTGCGATATTATGCACGATATAAACACGTGGACATGCAGCTTCTGGGCAAAAGCAAACAGAGAAAGGCGCCGAAAATGTTTGGATTTACAGCACGGATCAGCACATCCAGGAAGAGGAGACAGCAACGATTAAGCTCGCATCGACAAAAGTAATAGATACCCATTTGATGATTTGATACATGGCAATTTCTTTCAAAAAAAAAAAACAAGTAAAAAGTGGCGGCAAACAGAGCAACGCATAACGAAAGACCGCACATGGATGTAGCGCGAGGCAGTGTTTCATGCTGTCACACACCTCACAATACTTGAGGTCACGTCAAAAGCTATTAACAGTAAATGCAAAACGCCGCCCATGCTTGTCATTACTCATCACCAACGTAGCCTACCGGCTCCAGATTCGTCATCCTTTTCCCGCGCTCTGCTTTTCCCAAGTTAAGATCATCCTTGGTGGATCGTGGCTCGAGCCCGGATGGTGCTGCCGCTGCTGCCGCTGCTACTCGCCGCGGCATTTCGCCGGCGCCTGCGCTCGTCTTTGACTGGTTCCATGACATGCCGCCGCGCAGTTGGCTGCGTCGTTTCGCAGGTCATGGGCGGTCGGTACGCCGAGGCCGGCGTCACCGGCAGCGCCCCCTCGCCGGCCGGGCCCGTTTCCTCAGGCGCCCGCCAGATGTGATTCTGAATCAGATGGAGCTCGAACCCTTCGTCTTTGCGGGGGGTCTCGGGAAGCTTTTCTCCCTTGAGAAAATGCTGCGCAATGTGCCGCATGCGCTTCTTGTACACCTCGATCCGGAGCTTGCTGTCCCCGGAGCAGTCGCTCCTGATGTTGAACTTCTGCGGGCAGAACCAGCAGCCCGCGTTCTGCGGCAGGCGCGAGTTCAGGTGCGTCCTATCGAGCACCATGTGGTCGGCCCATTCGTCGACGCCCGCCGCCGACGCGTGCAGCGGAAACGTCTTGGCGCAGTCCTTGTACCACGAAAACTCGCACGGCATGTACGCCACGACGGCGGTCGCATCGCTGGCCACGGGCTGTGCTCGCTGCGCGTACGCCCTAATCGCGGAAGCGGAGGACGCCATCGCCCCGGTTGTCGTCAACGCGGCGCCGGTGTGGTACCAGTGATCCTGCATGCCAATGTCGGCCGGCGCCGAGTCCTCTACCGTCACGATTTCGGGTAGCTCGTCAATGTCCGCCAGGAGCGCCGCGTTCATGGCGCGCTGCGCGACAGAGTCCGACGTGGTGTTGGACGCCTTGGTCTGACCGTCGTGCTCGCTAAAGATGGAGCCGTTTCCGCCGCCGCCGCCGCCTCGTCCGCTTGCCGAGCTCCTCGTGTCGACGGTGCTCGGCGCGGTGCTGCACCCGTCATCGGATGGCAGGAAGCGCGGTCGGCGTTCGGCCTCCCTGTCGTCCATCAAAATCGAACCAAGAGAGGGCGCATAGTTCCCACCGATGTCAAACCCTGTGGAGTGGAAGCCGATCCCCATAAGGGCCGGGTCTTCGTCAAGCCATTCCATTATTATATGTATCCTGTGTATTATGTATTCGTTGTATATTTGATGCTGGTTCTTGTGGACTATTTTGCCCAAGGCGTTGGCTTGTCTGCCACGGCTGCCAGCAGCAATGTTCGGAAAGACGTTGGGTGTGTTGGACCCCGCTTGAGGCAAAGAGGGGAACTAAAAGGATGCGTAATATATATCGCGACAATGTCTACCGAAACCCAGCGGTAGAATTTTGCGTCTGAAGGAGCGTCGAGGCAGCCAGGCCCGTGCGGTTGGCGGTTATGGATGAGGAGAAAAAGATGCTCGAAATTTTTGATTTCAAGAAGGGGTCCGTCACAGCGCCTATATAGAGCCTGATGGCTAGCTCCAGAGCCCCCCCCCCCCCCCCCCCC
>PHFE01000095.1:1378410-1394153 GCA_002796755.1 Paracorniculantispora psalliotae
GAGCGCTTGCAGGCGAATCCACCATGCCACCTTGTCGGGAACACGGAATTCGCTCTGGATCTTCTTGGCACGCCCATTGTAGCCCAATTGGATAAGTTTCGCCATGGTCTCGTTGACGCTGAGGCCGTAAAACTTTTCCGTCAGATCGCGGTCGAGAGCTTCCTGCATCCGCAGCAGTGCCGTCGCCTCTTTGATGGCATGCGCTTCGACAGCGGCCTCTTTCGCGTCGGACAAGAGCTTCCCGGCCAGGGCGAGCTTGTCTACCGTGGTGCGCACATCAGATTGATGAAGCGATTCCTGGATAAAGACGTTGGCGCCGTCGACGCGACGATCATCCTGGTAGTATAAATCCTTGAGCATCGCGTTGTCGCCTTTGTGCAGGGCCGACGACTCCACGAGTGCCGTCGCCGCAGGTCGCGAGTTGATAATTCGGAAAAACTGAGACGGGGCAGACTTTCGCTTCAAATGCTGCAGAACAAACATGATCAAGTCGGTATCTCCACTCTCGATGGCCTTGTCCAGCGCCAGCTCATCTTCTTCCATGTCCAGCAGGAGAGGCACCTGCTTGCCACCACGCGGCTCGTAGTTCAGAAGTTCGGTCGCCAGTCTGCTTCGGCCTTCGTGGTGCGCAGCTCGCGCAATGTCTTCAAACGAGATGCCAGGCTTGCCTGATAGACGCTCGACCACTAGTCGGCAGACACTATCATCGTTCTCGGTGCCAATGCGGACCTTGGACGAAGCCCAGTGCGTATATATATTGTCAGATGGCAGCTTGAGATAAGACGCAATCTTGAGAGCCAGCTGGTACTCGTGTCGCATCAATAGGCGATTGATGAGGCGCTCTGGTGTGAGCTGCTGGTACTGCTCAAACGATATGGGGATGCCGATTGTGTAAAAGCGGACAGCATTTAGCACACGCAGGGTTGTGCACATGTCCACAAAGTCGTCGCTATTGTATATGTCGAGAACAGACTTGCCAAACGAGGCAGCCTTGAGAAGACGCTTCTGCCAGTTGGTATCAAACTCACGCCCGGCAGCATTGACACAAGTATCGACTGCTTCTGTCAGATTCGGTCTGATGAGCTGGATGTAGTCGTCAGCTTTGGGCGATTCCAACTCTAATTGTCCGACGGCATCCAGTAAGATCGATGCTGGCGATGACTCGGTAGCCGCGCCAAAGGCTTGAATTGTAGCATCCGGTATCCTTTCCATGAATTCGCAAAAGTCATTGGTTATTAAACGCGCCCCATCGGATTCTGACACGACATTAGTAATGGTGTCCAGTAGAATATGTGCGATGTCGCTTACCAGATATTACATGAACTCGTGTGCTGTCGTAAATATAGGAAGCGGACTGGTCGCCGGGGCCGATGATATGAACTTCATCCTCCCAGGCAATGATGGCATCAGATCCGCACCACTCAACATACTGTGGCGCCGTGTGGGAATCAGACTCGTGCACAAACTCGAGATCCTGCAGGTCACTAGACGTGACATGGGCCTTGCCATCCTCGGCGTAAAGGGTCACGAAACGTCCATTCGGCGACACGCTAATATGGCTCAACGCACCAAACTCGGGGAGCCGGTCTTCGCATTCTGTGGCGTCCAGCACGTACACCGTAGATTCAATGCTCAATAAAACCTCTACAGATCGTGATAATGTGTAAGCCGGCGGCACAATAGCCCATGCGTTGATTTCACCACTGGGCGGCGTAGCGAGGGACTTGGGACGCGGCTCGGCGTACGAAGTCACTGTGATGAGCGCATTGTTCCCAAGCAGCGCCACCATGCCGCTATTGTAGAATCTATCTACTCGTTAGTGAAAAAATATCTCACAACAACTGCCGAGAAAACATACCGACAGGATTCCACGCCGTAGTTGTCGGCGCCGTGACCTAGCGAGAAATGGCTAAAGTCGCCCTGCATGTCGTAGCAGCGGACATGACCGTCGGCGGCCACCACCAGCAGCGTCTCGGCGTCAGACCAGCCCAGGCCCTTGATGGGGCCCTTGTCCCATGCGATGCTGCGCAGCTTTTGACCAGCCAGGCTGTATATGTCTATAGATGGCTTGGAGGACTTGCCGGGCTGGTGAGCCTGGAGCTTGGTCTCATCCGGCCAAAGCGCTAAACGGTGGTCGTTAGCTGGTTGTCGTCGCAGTCGCCATTCGCTGCGCAAATGGCGGGTGGCGGGCTCAGCTTACCAAGAGCCCCTCCATAGGGAGCGCCGGCGACAATGTAATTGTCGAGATCCAAGCTCTCGTCGAAAACGGACGTGTACTGCTGCGTCTTGCGGAACCAGCGCTCGCCAACACGCTCCCACTCGGCCTTTGCGTGCAAGGTGTCCATGGCCGAGGCTATCTCATTCTGAGACCCGAAATTCTGAGAAATTACAATATCCGCAGATGCTGGCCTGCTGCGATCCCGAAGCGGTAAATAGAGAACGAAAAATGATGACGGGAAGTCAGTGGTCTTGAAGCTCCAAGCTCCAGCTCCAAGTTGCAGGGAGCTTCTGGGCTGCGCGTCATTGCGCCACGGCTATTTTACGGCTAAGCAAGATGCTGGCTGGCTGCTAACGTCACTATAGCGGGCGCCGTGGTGGCAAGCTTCAGCGCTGAGCTGCCCCACCAAAGCTTTCGGGATGCGCTACAGCATCTGAGTCGCAGTGGTGAGGGGCAATAAGGTGTCGTGAGACATGTTTCCTTGCTGCTCATCATATCATCCTGCTTAAGTCACAAAAATAACGAAAAATGCCAAACTGGAGAGACGAATATCTCACATCCCTCAAGGGACCTGAGATGAATAACCCTGTGA
The DNA here is from genome assembly GCA_002796755.1 of Paracorniculantispora psalliotae. Lineage (NCBI taxonomy): Eukaryota > Fungi > Ascomycota > Sordariomycetes > Hypocreales > Cordycipitaceae > Paracorniculantispora > Paracorniculantispora psalliotae. The sequence continues at coordinate 1,381,221 of PHFE01000095.1, forward strand.
ATATGGAACTAGTACAGACATGTACGAACGATAAACGGGCTGCCTCAGGACCAAGAGAGACTGACCATGTCGAAACTAGGCTCACAAATGGCCGACAGAATATCGGCGTTGGAAGCGGAGCGCTCGTCTTTAGAAGCACATCTGACGCCAACGACGCCTGCTGGTAAGCCAGCCCTGGATGCGGCGGCCGCAAGCAACGACCCGGGGACCACACAGCTGCGGCACGACCTCGCCGAGGCGCTGCGCTCCAAGGGCACGACGGAGGCGCGGCTGCGTGCTGCCGAAGAGGAGCTCATGAAATTACGGGCCAAGACGAAAGAAGACTCCCGTTCTATTCGTGATCTGACGTCGGACCGGACGACGCTTACGACGCGGCTCAAGGACAGAGAGTATGAGCTGCGGGAGAAGCGCAAGCTTCTCGAGGTACGTGCTGTCCTTGTTTACGGCCTGTACGATGGCATGCTAACTTTTGTGAGTAGCAAGTACAGGATGAAATGATTACGCTCAATCTCCAAGTTTCCATTGCGGAAAAGGAGAGAGACAAGGTCAAGAAAGAAAACAAGGAGCTCGTCGATCGCTGGATGAAGCGCATGGCGCAAGAAGCCGACGCCATGAACCTCGCCAACGAGCCGGGCTCCCGATGACCACTGTCGCCTGTTTTCTCAGCTTCTACGATTTACGACATTTTTACGAAACACCACGAAACATGACTTCTACCGCATATGTTGAAAAAAAAAGAATATGGAGTATTTATTTGTATGCAGTCCCGCTACCACAAAAAAAGCATCATCCTATGAGAAAACACAAGAACCCCGACACGCCTTTCCTACAAAAACCAAAATCGACAGAATAACCAGAAAAGAGAAGGGGAAAACAGACGGGATGAAAAGAAGACGCAACATTCTTACTTTCGCGTGGAAATGTAATAAGGTCCGCCCGCATTTGTCCAGCTGACGTAGCCCTCGGGGTACGCGCACTCTTCCACGTCCAGTATCGTGTTGCCGACGTCGTTGATGTTGTGGCTGTGGCCGTCCGTCACAAACGACCGCAGCGAGATGATCCGGCACCCGCGCTTCAGGTCCAGGAACATGCGCACCAGGTCGTCGTTGAGCTGCGAGGTAAAGGCCTTGTTGTTGACGAGCACCACGTCGGCGCGCTTGAGGGCGTCCTGGATCACCAGGTTCTTGCGAAAGTCGCCCTTTTCGAGGTGCGTGCGGCCGGGCAGCACGCCCCAGAGCTTGCAGCGCGCGTCGAACTCGCGCTTCTGGTCGTCGGCCAGCTTGCAGGCATTCTCCATCATCTCGCAGCCGATGCTCTCGCAGCCGACTTCCAGCGCCGCCTGCAGCACCACGTTGCCCACGCCGGAGCCGAGGTCGACAAAGACCTGGTCGGAGCGCATCTTGAGCTGCTCGACGAGGAGTTTGGTGACAAACGGGTGCAGCAGCTCGCCATATACGTAGTCGGTCCCGTTTTCGTACTTGGACAGCAGCTCGACGTGGGGCGCGACGGTGCGGTCGTATATTTGGTCGAGGATGAAGGCGACGAGGTGGGCGGGCAGCTCGCGCAGCTTGTCGAGGTTCTTGGCGACGATGCCGTCCTCGACGAGGACTTGAAGGGTCTGGTTGTACTCGTGGATGGCGGCTTTGAAGCCGGTGAGGTCCTGGATGTTTCGGTTGGACGCTTTTTCGAGTCGTCGAATGAGTCCGCCGTTTTGGTTCGTAAAGGGCTCGGCCTCTTCTTCGGTTAGGTAGGTCTCGGCAACAAGTTGCACGATGCGGATACTAGCCTGCACCGCGTCAATCTTGTCTTTGCCCCAGACTAGTTCAAATCTAGGATGCAGTTAGTACAAAAGCAATAGGCACAAAGATTAACCAGAAGCGAACTTACCTCTCCCTTGGTTGGGGGCTGGGATATTGTATTTCTATGGCAACATCCTCTTTTTGAGCCCCCATGACCGGGACGCACTTGGTCTCTAACGAAGCGACGTGCACGGCGTGCACAAACTTGAGTCCGGCCTCGGGCTCCTCGTAAGCGTCCACATCACGCAGCTGACGATTCGGGTCGGCCATTTCCTCTTCTTGGCCCTTGCGCGGCCGCTTGCGCGTGTCGAGGCTCATCCAGCCGCCATCGTCCTCGTTGTCGCTGTCCTTATCAAAGGTGACGCGCTCGACAGCGGGGGACCTGCGGATCGGGGTGGCGCCGGCTTTCCGCTTACGCTCGAGGCGGCGCTCGTCCGACGACGACGGGTACGGCGAGTGGCTCTTTTGACGCGGCGTGGCAGGCTTCGGCGAGGAACGGTGGAGGGACGGGGAGCGCGAGGCGGACGAGGCTTTGGAGAGGCGGTCGACTTGGGGCTTGGGCTTCGGCTTGGGCGGTGCGGGCCGCTCGACCGTGACCTTTTCGATGCGGATCTTGGGCGGATCGACCTTGAACTTGTTGCCTTTTCCTCCGAGGAGAGGCATCGTGACGGGAGAGGGTCGCGGGAGCGCGGAGGATGAGGGAGGGGAGGAGTGTAGGCAGCGATGCGCCGGCGCGGACGACGTCTGCGGCTGGTGGTAGAGGGCGCCCAGATGCGCGGCTCGGTCTCGACTGCAAGATTAATGCGAAGATAGAGCAACGGCGGGCTGTCGGGTAGCGACACGGCGTCGAGGCGAGACTCGAGATCCTGGTCCCAACGGCGGCGCGGTTCTCGAAGGTGGTCACAAGACTGGGGCCGGTTGTCGGGGCCCAAGAATAAAGACGATGACGGGGTAAAATATGGGTACAAGAAAAGAAAATGTAGAGTGTAAAAGAATGAAAAAAAGATGAATAGACAATGAAGGAGAGTAGCCAAAAAATCGTGGGCTGGAATAATGAAGAAGAAGAAGTTGAAGATGCAAGTTTGCACACCCTTGCCAGTTGTCGTTTGTCAAGTGCAGGATGCGAAGTGGGCGAACGTCGGGCAAAGTGACGAGGCAGACCAAAAGCCACCAACCAAGTGACGTGGGGTCTTTTTTTTTTCTTCACCCGTTTGCTTCTCACTAACTAACTAGGGGGGGTCTACTTTAACTTATTGTGGGAAAGAGGCCTATTTACAGGCACCAAAGGCTAGTTCGAGGCAAAAGAGGCTGCTTGGCTGCCTGCTTTGTCTGCCTTTCTTTAGGCGCATGTTTGTTCCCGAGGCTCCACCTACCCTGCAGCTACCCTAGATCCACTCTTTGCCACTGGAAGAGACGCCTTTTCTTCTCTTCTTTTGTCCCGATGGCGAGAAGCGGACAACAAGGCAGATGACTCCTTTGTTTGTGCGACGCCGTGATGCAAAGTATCGCGAGAAAACTTGGTTTCGGGGGGAAAGTTGGTGGCGTTGCATGTCGGGCTGCTCTCGCCAGGCGGGCCACATTGCCACGCAACACGACGCTGTGGTACACGACTGAAATCGCCGCTGCCTAACTCAAAGACTGCACGACACATGACGGAAAGCAAGTGGTCAGGATAACCTTTGGCTCGAAGGGGGGAAACGACAAATAGCCCAGCCAATTATGGGCATTTTCGAGGCAATTTTGAGTTTCCATTCAAGGATGCTTATATCTTACAGTCGAGTCCCTCATACTTGGTCCCCACTGTCAACGGCTGGCCACTGACCCGTCAAACTCGCCTTTCCGTCCTTTCTTCGACAACACTCCCGCCACTGCCGGGCGAAGAACCATCGCTGACTGAATTCCTCGCCTTTATCTGCCGGAACCAGCGTTTGATGCCTACCCACCCAGGAAACGATCGCTGACGTTGTCTGTGCCTCATCCTGACGACTCCCCCCATGCCGGGACGGGGAGCATCGACAATCCGTACGCCTAGAGGGATCGGTGCCGCCCGACTCCTCCGAACATGGTTGGATTTTCCATCGTCTGTCCTGGCCGCCATCGCGTGATGTGACACCATTACGGCTCCAGCCATCGGGAACGAAAGCCCCGCCGCGTACGCGCAGATGCGAGCCCTCGTCCAGGCATGCGCGGGAAACGACAGGCGCCGCGCGCCGCTGATGTGGCACAGTCTCTGCACCAAGACGCCCAGGCATGCCTCGTCGTCGCCTTCTTCCTCGTCGGCCGCTGCGCCGTCCTTGTCGCATCGGGGGCATGCTATCGTCGGATAGTTTGCGCCGAGGCCGGCTACCACCACGCGCTGGAGGCTGGCCAGCGTAAGGTCGCCATCGAGCATGTCGTCGTACTCCTCCACGGGGCTATCAAATAGCTTGCCAGACATCACGCCTCTATACCGTAGCTGCCACGCGCGCCACACGATTCCGTTCCAGGATGAGGATTCAAAGGGTGCTGCCGACGACAACCCTATCGCTCTCTCAAGATCTGCCAGTCGTTTCTCTAAAGCCGCGGGATCGAAATCGTGCGCCGTCTTAGCGAGCGGGCGGCCGAGGAAGCCCTCTATGTACGCGATGAGCGATGCACATTTCGCCACACGATCCATGTTATGATGAGTTTCAATAAGCACAATGTGACTTGAAGATGCCGAAAAAAAATAAAATAACACATGAATGAGGAAACCAAGTATACTAAAATAACTGAAGCGAATAGCACAAGGAGGTATCGCCAAGTTAGTCAGCACCAGAAGCACCTACATGTTTCAGCCTCGTCTATCCTACAAAGATCACCCCACACAGGCTTGCGGATATAATTAGAAAATCACAACGAAAAAGGATGCGCTGCGAATTATCGGAGATACAAGCCCTGCGAATATTCATCCATTTTTCATTGACCAAGTACCATTACGCTGCTACTACAACTGTAGAACTTAACCCCAAAAATATCCAAGCTAATATTTCCTCCTCCTTTGCTATAAAGCAACCACTACACTGCATGCTGTTAATTACGTCCAATAGTCCAACCTGCATCCGCTTCCAACATGAAGTCACAAAGTATCCCACACCTCTTCGTGAGTGCCTCTTGCTGTGACCTCAACTGCACCGCCATACACCCTAATCCTTGCGCGCCTTGGAGCGCCAAAACCTAAGTCTTCGGCGCGCAACTCGATTCATTGGCCTTTCCGCTGCTGCTTCTGGCTCGTCACGGACTGGTTCCGGCTCATAACGGACCGTCTCCGGCTCCTCGCGGACTGCTTCCGGTTCATCATGGAGGCTATGCTCCCCCGCAACCGACTCATCAGGCAGCGTGACAACCCGCGATGCCCGCGACGAGGCGGCGGCCGCCGTCGCCGCATGCCCCTCTGTCACCACCGATGCACCCGGCATCGCATCTGGAGCCGCCTCGTGAAAGGGATGACCCTCCTCAAAGACGGGGACCCATTCCTTACGGACGACAATAAATTGCTTACGGATGGGACACCAACGCCGGTGCTCACGGAGGATACACCCCGCCTCATCGTCGGCAAGCCTGACACCATCAGGGTTGGGAAACCCGTCTTCAGGGCTGGGATTTCCAAAGGGCGGCTGCCCGCCGAACGGCGGAAGTCCGTTGGCGTCGGCAAGAGGGCCGCCAGTGTGCGAAAAGCCTCGTGGCGGCGCGGGAGGGCTGTGCCCCTCGAACCGTGCGTGTCTGTTGCTGGCGTTGGTGCGAGGATCGTCCACGTGTGAATAGCCTCGCTGGGGGGCACGATTGTCGCCGTCCTGCGGCGAGGCGGGCGGCGGCGGCGGTCCCGGAGTGTAGCCAGACAAGATTGGGTTGACCGAGGTTGGCGGCGCCGATGGGCTCTGCATCGCGTACACCATCTTCAGGTTGAACTCTGCCGCGAACGCGTAGATCAGGCCCTTGGACAGCACCGTATGCGGAAGCTGGAACGTGTTCTGGCCGGCGACGTATGCCAGCTTCTGGACGACCGCGCCCATGCAGCCCGCGCAATCGTTGCCGTTGCCGTCTGCGTCGACGTAGGCTGTTGCCGTGTACAGGTCGTCTTCCACCTCCTGATTGGGGCATGTCAGAAGGGGAAGCTCGGGCAAGAGACTGTCGACCACGGCGCGCAGGCGGGCCATGGTGTAGTCGTCGGTCAGCATGGCGGCGTTCTCGTACACGTGCCGCTGCTTCTCGAGGATCAGCGGCTGGGAGCTGCGGAAGCGCAGACGCCACAGCCGCCAGACCATGGCGTTCCAGGTCGCGGCCTCAAAGGGCGGCGGCTGGGTGATGCCGCCGAAGCGGCGCTCGAGGGCGGCCACGCGCCGCACGAGGTTGAGCAGCGACATGTCATGGGCGTTGTCGGGGAACGCGAGGCCCTCGTGGCCCTCGAGCCAGGCAATCAAAGAGGCAGACCCTATCGCGTGATCCATGGTAAAGAGAAGTATTGTAGATGTTGATGAACAAAGTCAAAGTGAGTTATCAGTGTAGACAAGACGTCGATTTTTATATACAGCCAGAGACGGCTGCACAGGCTCATGACCAGATTCCTTGCCGGTCGTGTAATATATTTTGCCATTTGATGCCGTCGACGCGGCTATTCACATGCAATTAACAAAGAATCAAGTTTAATTGTATTGGCGGGTGCTACCGCGGTTGCCTGTCAAGCTCAATTGCGCGGGCGCGTAAAGGAAGCCCGTGTTACACAGAACACTCTTGCGCCGTCTGCCGGCAACGTGCCGTCAACTACGAAACACTGGCTTCATTCCTTTTTTAAAAAATCTAATTATATTTCGAGTCATCCGCATATCTAATCTAACTTACTCCCGTCTATCTCTTCAGCGTCTTTTGCTTCTCGGCATCCGTGGCCACGTTTCGTCCCTCCACCAGTAGGCCCTTCTTCCTGCGGACCGCGTCCATGTAACGTTTCGCCACGTTTTCCTTGTCCGCGAGCTCACCCAGATCCTCCAAGTCGTCTTCCGTAAACGGCACCCAGAACGGGTCCTCATCTAAAATCTCAAAGCCGGCAAAGATGAGCTGCGGCTGGGCGGCGCCGCTGGTGCGCTTGCGCATCTCGTCGGCGAAGCCGAAGCTCTCCGCGACGGGCAGCAGCGCCTGGATGGTGAAGAAGGGCGTGCCCTCCTTCATGGTCTCGGCGACGACGCGGCCGCGGCGCCGCGTGAGCACGTCGTAGACGCGGCCGAGCACCTCGGTCGAGGCCTGGATCTCGACGCTGTACATGGCCAGCATCAGGCGCGGCGACCAGTCGAGGAAGCCGACGCGCACGGCCGACTGGAACGCCTTGATGACTTCGCCGGTTAGGCGGCCGAGCTTGTCGCGCGCCGAGGTGTCGTCCTCGGCGAGGTTCAGCGTGACCTCCTCGACGAAGACGGCGACGCCCTGGATGGGTTCACTGCAGAGAGGGCCTTGTGCGAGGAAGAGCTGGTAAGCGTAGGTAATCTTGTCTGCGAGATCGCTAGCCTTGAGAGCATCGCCAACAGTGGCGGTTTGGTCCTTGGAGTCGCCGGCGGCAAAGACATGGGGCAAGACATTATCCTTTGTGGCGTCGATGAGTAGATTAGGACCGGTTCGTCGAGGTCCAAAACCAGCGATACGGTCCACGACATTCTTCCAAACATCACGGCCCTTGCCAGTCTCCAGTTCCTGCTGGAGCTGCTTCTTGAGTTCTTCAGAAGACAGCAGCGTGGCAGAAGTGACTGTACGATCAAGATCAATCGTCTCTGCATTGCTGTCGTTGTCATCGCCCATGTTTAGTTGCCAGCGTTCGTTGTAGGCCTTTTTGATCGAGTCGCCATTCTTGTTGAGGAATTCCGTCACGTTCTCAGGCAGCGGACGGACGCGAATAGAAAGCGTCACTTGCTTCGAGCTGGTGTCGGTAACCACAACACCACGGCCGAGGTCCTTGTTCACAGGCGGTCTCATCTCCTCCGCACGAACAAGCGTCTCGCGATATGGCACAATGGGGGCACCGGCTTGAATATCGCAGCGCGCAAAGCGTTCCTTCAGATCAGTGAGACAGCGTTCGAGGTGAAGCTCACCAGCGGTGAGAAGGACGTGTTCGCCGCTAGCAAACTGCTCGTATTCGGCGCAGGGGTCGCTTTGGACGAGTAAGCGAAGACCGTGGATCATCTTGTCCAGATCAGCAGGGTTGACGGGTTCCAGCGCAACGCGTACAATAGGCTGGCCTGCCATGCTCACACCAGCAAGGTTGACAGCACCTTCGAGCTTGCTGCACAGCGTACCAGACTTGAGAATTTTGCCTTCCAGACCAGCAATACCAAAGACAACACCAGCAGGAACAGAAGTTAGCGCTTCCAAGCTTCTACCCATAAGCATGTACAAAGCCTTGACTTCGATTTCTTGTGGTTTGGGCTCGGCATTTGGCTCAGCTGGAGACCACTTGGGGGGAACAACGTATAGCTTGTCGCCAACGGACACGGTGCCGGAGTAAATTCTCGCGAATCCAATCAGGTGCTCTGGGTCGACTTCCTTCTCTTCGGCGTCGGGAACATGATCGTCAAGGTTGACCTCCCCAAGAGCCTGTGTCAGAGAACCGACACCATTGCCATTCTCCTCCAAGGCAGCTTGAGCACGAGCAGCTTCGGCTCGCTTCTTTCGTGCCAAGTCTCGCGCCTCTTCACCAGTCATCTGGCCAGTCTTGCGCTTGTTCTCAGGCAGCTCGCTTTGGGGAATGGAGACCATTTTGCTGACATATGCCACGACCGGATCAGACTTTTCGTGCTTAAATTCCACCATAGCGTTGCGGATCTTGGGATCAATGCTTGTAGCGCCCGGAGAACTATCCAAAACGGCAGGGATACGCTCTTTCTGTGCGACGGGTGGCGATGGCAGTGACTCGATGACGGACACTAGGAGCGCTGTCGATAGTGGTAGCCAGGAGGCAAAGACGGTTGTGAGAAGAAGTCGAGGGTCACGAGCTCTGAGGACATGAGGTGCGATCGTGACGTTGAGAGATTTTGTGACTTTTTCCAGCAGCGCCGGATCACCTTTGCCGTTGTCTCCGCCAGTGGTAGCCTGATACACTGTCCATACGGGTTCAAGGACCAGCTGCACAAACATGGGCTTCAGGTTACGGCCTTTCAGATGCTTGGATCCCAAAATTTTCTTCGTCTTGGGGTCCAAGTAGAAGCTGCCCCAGAGAACCTTTTCTAGAAGACCACGCTTGATTCCGAGCTTCTTTTCGTAGAGACTGGCAAACTGACGACACGTGAATGCCCAGCCGTCTGTAGCTGTGCTGAAAATGACATTGTTCTTCTCTGGCGCAAAGTAAATGTCCTCGTCATCCTTTTCCTCAAACTCAAGGTCGATAGAGTCGGTGTTGTCGTCTGTGTTGGATGCCTTGGCTGCAGCGGCCGCATTTACACGCTCTTCCATCTTTTCTCTCCAGTTCAGATCTTCCTCCATTCTCTCACCCTGGAAAAAACTGCCCAGCACCGCATTGACCTGTTCCAAAAGCTTGCTGAGATGAACGTAGGCCTCGTTTGGTGTCATTTTCAGTTCCGTCACCAGTCGATCCATTTTGTTGATGACGAGAAGGGGCTTCAGCTTCTCGGTCCATGCTTGGCGGAGAACAGTGACTGTCTGACTGCATACACCTTCAACAGCGTCGACGAGAATGACGGCGCCGTCGCAAAGGCGCGAAGCAGTCGAAACTTCGCTGCTGAAATCAATGTGACCGGGAGAGTCGATGAGGTTGATGAGATACTCCTTTGGTTCTGGCGTGGCGTCCGGAGCTGATCTTCGAAGCATAGAAAAGTATAATGAAATGGCGGAAGATTCCATGGTGATACCTCTGGACTGCTCATCGGGTCTGGAATCTAGATATCTGATTTTGCCCGCGAGCTTTGGTGAGATGATGCCGTTTGTTGCCAAGAGGGCATCTGTGAGAGAAGTCTTGCCATGATCAACATGGGCTAAAATGCAAATCTGCAGACATGTGAGCTTTGCGTATTTTAGGGAGGGCTCCCGGTGCTTACATTGCGAATATCTTGTGACTGCCGTTGCAGGCCTGCAAGCTTTTCAGGCGTGACAACAGGCATGACGTCGGCTTATAATGCGAATCAAATGAGGAGTGTAATATGCAAAATGCTAAATGAGAAACGGTTGAAATGAGCGTTAAGAAGTTTCGATCCCTCGCGTCTAAAATATAAGCCAACCCTGGTCAACAAGTGAAGCTGTAACTGGTTACATTTAAGCTAAGCTGCGGCTCGTTCCAAAGTTTGTCATCGACTATGACTCTTTCTTCCCCACCAGAGAGGCAGAAACAGCCACGCACCACCAATGAGAGAGTTTCTTTTTTGACCGGCTGACTTTTGCAGGTCAAGCTAGCGAGATCCCGTCAGAATGAATAATAAAAAATTCCCAAATAAGAAAGATGCCGTGTACGCTGAGCTCGTAGGCAGCTGTGAGCCTGTATGGCCACCACAGACGCCCCGCTTCAACGTCAAAGACGCCCCACCATCATGGCACTCGATATATGCATTCGATATGCAGCTAGGCAGGACGACTATGGGGGCTAACCGAATATCCGCACCACAAGCCCTAACGAGACACGAAATTTCGCGGCCAGACATCGCGGCCCCTCTCACGCAGCGCAAAATTTCGGTGCGTGCCCCTCATCCCACCACCCTCCCGCGAATCCCACGGCTCGACTCGACACCTCTCCGACCGACCGGCAATTTTTTTGTCATCTTTCCTCCCACAACCGCAAATATGGCTACCTACCAGAACGGCGCGCCCCCGGCCCGCGCGATGGACGTCGACAGCGACGTCGAGGAGGAGGCTCTCGTCAACGACTACCGCGAGCAGGTCCAGTACGAGGACGGCGAGGAGCTCAGCCAGACCAACAGCATCCCCCAGACCGACGACATCCAGGCTCGCCTGGTGCAGGCCGCCCAGCCGCTCGACTTTTCCGCGCCTCTCGAGGTCAAGTTCCAGAGCTACGACTCGTACTGCAGCTTGTTCCACTACATTCTCAACTCGGATGGCCCCGTCGACCTCGAGCCCCCTTCGGTTCGTGATGCCAAAGATGGACGTTTGGTGGGAATAAAGACTAATACTTTGAAATAGTACTACTGGGCTTGGGACGTCATTGACGAGTTCATCTACCAGTTCAACTCTTTCTCCTCATACAGACTGCGACTGGCTCGCCAGGCCAACAACGATGAGGAGCTCCAGATCCTCAAGGAGAACCCCAACACCTGGGGCTGCTACAGTGTCCTCAACGTCCTGTACTCGCTGATTCAGCGCTCCCAGATCACCGAGCAGCTGGCCGCCATGAAGCGTAACGAGGAACCCATGGCCGTCGCCGGCGAGTACGGCTCCAAGAACCTGTACCGCATGCTCGGCTACTTTTCCATCATTGGTCTCCTGCGCGTGCACTGCCTGATGGGCGACTTTGGCCTGGCCCTCAAGACGCTGGACGACATTGAGCTCAACAAGAAGGCTATGTTTGCGCGCGTCATGGCCGCGCACTTTACGACATACTACTATGTCGGTTTCTCGTACATGATGATGCACCGCTACGCCGATGCCATCCGCATGTTCAGCCACATCCTCATCTACGTGTCGAGGACCAAGAACTTCCAGAAGAACGCGCAGTACGACTCCATCACCAAGAAGAACGAGCAGATGTACGCGCTCATCGCCATCTGCGTGGCCTTCCACCCCACGCGCCTGGACGACACCATCCACAGCGCCCTCCGCGAGAAGTACGGCGACCAGCTGCTGAAGCTGCAGCGCGGCGGCCCCGAGTCGCTGCCCATCTTTGAGGAGCTCTTCCGCGCGGCGTGCCCCAAGTTCATCTCGCCCGTCGTGCCCGACTTTGAGAACCCCGAGGCCAACCTGGACCCTGTCGAGCACCACCTGGCCGTCTTCATGGACGAGGTCAAGACCAACATGTGGAGCCCGACCATCAAGTCGTACCTCCGCCTGTACACGACCATGGACCTGAACAAGCTGGCGGGCTTCCTCGAGGTCAAGCCCGACGAGCTCCGCTCGTGGCTGATGGTGACCAAGCAGCGCACGAAGCAGCTGCGCTGGCAGGACCAGGGCCTGCTGGACGGCGAGCTCGTCAACGTCAGCGACCTCGACTACGCCCTGCAGGGAGACCTCATTCACATTTCCGAGGCCAAGGTCGGCCGCAAGCTCGTCGACTGGTACCTCCGCAACCTGTCGCGCACGTACAACTAAGCTGCACGGCATGACAGAGACGGGAACAAACGGATTTGAGTTTTAGAAACTTTCGTCTGCAGACATTTCTACAGGAGACCCTCAAAGATATTGGATCCAAAGCAGGCAATTCCTAGCAGGCGATTCCAAGCAGGCAATTCATCTTGTCCGAGGTAGAGAGCGTGAGCTTACAGCGCTGTTTGGTAGATGTGAGGGTCAAAAGTTGACAAAAGGCTGCATGGCAACGGCGTCACGGAGTTGAGGCCTGATTTATTTTTTCTTTTTAATATGGTAGATGGGAGGAGCACATGATGGAAGAAGAAATGCGCATAGAGCCAGCATGTCGTGGAGGAAGAAGCACGAAAAATGGGAGATGAGGGCATTTCCCTGCCGATATGACGATACGTACATTGCTAGAATTAGGCATAAAAGGAAAAAAAGGATTAAACTTATAAGCAACTTGGCCGTGATAGCACCTGTGATGGCACCTGTGATGGCAGCAGCGTTGAAAGCGTGCTGTATGAGCGATGATGTAAACGACATGGCTCAGAGGACTACGATGGCATCACCTCGGAATGAATAGGAGATAACGACGAGCGCAGATGTCGGCGAACCCGAAGAGATGCTGCATGCATGCACGTCACCAGAAGGCTTGCCAAGCAAAACGCAGGCAAGCTGGAGAACTGGAGACTGTCATGTCGCCAAAATCCCCACGCGAGACGTGGGATGTGTGACATTGCCCACAATCGGGGAGGCGCAGCGAGACAGAAAAGCCACGAGTCGGAGGCCGTCGCCAAGGACGAAATGCAGCAACGCCAGCAAAGGACAAAGAATGCTTCAACATAAAGGCAGTTGCTTCTTTTTTTTTTTTTTTTTTTTTTTTTTGTAA